>JAHDVE020010302.1:0-55741 GCA_022606495.2 Halesus radiatus
CACATCTACGATTGACAATATATACATAAACCCAGAGTAACTACGTGGCAGTGGACCGACTAAGTCTATTGAAAGCATTTGCATGGGTCTGGTTACAATCTTAGGATTTGAAGAGATGCCCGCTGGCGAAGATGTATTGATTTTATGTGCTTTGCATGTCTTACATCGATTAACAAAATTCTTAACATCCTGGTACAGTCCTGGCCAATAAAAATGTAAATGCACCTTTTTGTAAGTTCGAAATACTCCCGGATGGCAAGAAAGATCCGCTTCGTGTTCTTGTTTTAATATTTCGGTTCGCTTTTCAAAAGGAACACCCAGCTTCCACGCCGTATCTTCACAAAGAGCGAAACGAGTTTTGCTATGCCTAAAGAGATCATTACCCCTAATTTGAAAATTGACAAAACGTTGGGGTGAATTTTTACAGTTTGTAAATAATGTGTTGTACCATTTATCATTTGTTAAATGAATCGTGGTAGGTATATCCGTTGATGTCACTAATGCTACCTCCATGCGCGACAGTGCGTCCGGTACCGTATTTAGTTTACCTTTTCTATGAACAACGTCGAAAGAAAATTGAGAAAGACGAGTGGACCAACGAGCTAAACGACCTGTGGGGTTTGTTAGAGAAACTAACCACTGTAGGCTCGAGTGGTCCGTAATTACAGTAAAGTGTGTTCCTTCAACATACGGTCTGAAATGAGTGACAGAGTCTAGAACCGCAAGTAGCTCGCGCTCCGTAACACCATAATTACGTTCATGAACGTTTAAGCAACGCGAAAAATAACTTACCGGGTGTTCTTCACCATTAAAATTTTGTGTTAATACACCGCCTATCCCGACTGCGCTAGCATCACAATGTATTACAAATGGTAATTTGAAGTCAGGACAGTTAATAACCGGCGCTGTTGTCAGTGCCTCTTTTAATTGGTTGAACGAATTTTCCGCTGCCTTGGACCATACAAAATTGCTTACTCCTTTCCTTGATCCTGTAAGTTTAGTCAGAGGAGCTGCTATCGTGGAAAAATCTTTAATGAAACGACGATAATAACCGCATAATCCTATGAAAGCCTTTATTTGTTTTGAGTTCTTCGGGATCAGGTAATTTTTAATGCATTCTACTTTAATGGGATCTGTTCTCAGTCCTTCCGAATCTACAATATATCCCAAATACTTTAACTCCTTTTTACAAAATTCGCTCTTTTTTAAGTTTATTGTTAGTCCGGCTTCTTTTAAACGATAGAAAACCTTCTGCAAAAGCTTTAAGTGCGATTCAAAATTTTCCGAAATTAATATTAAATCATCTACATATCCAAATACGTTATCATCAAATTCTGGGCCAAACAGTTTATCAATTAAACGTTGCAATTCACTAGGTGCATTTTTTAGGCCGAAGGGCATACTCGTAAACTCATAAAGACCATACCCCGGAACAACAAATGCCGTTACAGGAGCTGAAGATTCATCTAGAGCAATTTGCCAGAACGCTTTCGAGAGATCTATAGAAGAGATGAAACGCGCACCCCGTAGCTTATCTACAATCCGAGATACATAAGGTAGTGGGTATGACTCTCGCCGAATGACGCCATTAATTTTACGACTGTCTAGGCAGAATCTCGCAGAACCGTCTTTCTTTGTTACCAACAGAACCGGGCTAGACCAAGCCGAACGTGATGGACGCACAACTCCCAAAGCTAACATATCTTTCAATTCAGCTTCTAATCGGCGTTGACGTGCTGGAGACAAAGGATAGTATCGTTGTTTTATCGGTTGACCCGTGGTCTCGATATGATGTTGTACTAGGTGCGTAAGTCCTAATCCGCATTTTTCAAAAGATATGTTTTCAAATTGTCTAATTATTTTTTGCAGCTTACGATTATCTCCGGAAGTAAGAAAATTGGCTGCAGTAACTTTTCGAATCTCACCCACCGTATTCTTCAAATTACTGCTGTCAACCCTTGGGAACAATTGCGGAGCTAATTGGAATTGTTTCCAAAAGTCGACCCCTAAAATAATCGTAGCTGATAGAGAAGGAATTATGAAGAAAATAATTTTTTCCGTTGTTTCCCTATAAGTTACTGGTACTTCTATTGTGCCAATAATATCCTGACGCTTACCATCAGCAGTTGTGACGAATGATTTACAACTAATTATTTTTAATCCTAAATTAACAAAATATTTGTAAGTGTTTCCACCAAAACAACTTACAGAAGCACCGCTGTCCAAAAGACATGAAAAAATTCTATTCGAAATAACAATATTAACATGAGGCCTTGTGTCATTTCTATTGTGTTCCAGAGGCATAGATGCGTCCATCGTTTGCGCTCCTGAACACCTTAGATTGCCAGAAACTTCAGCCGATTTCCCCCCATCTTCGTACGCAAGATGGTGAAAACCGTACTTTAGTTTTTTTGAACTATTGTTACGAGAATTGTTGCCTAATTTTCTCTTCCTACAAAAATTCCACGTATGCCCCGGTATATTACAAAAATTGCATTTCAAATCGGCTCTATTCCCAGGAAAAGAAGAAGAAGGAGATTGATTATTAATTCTCTTATGAAAATAAGCGGTGTTAGTATTTCCCTTATGCGTGTTGTTTATTGCTGGCTTCGCAGTAAACATTTCTAGTTGGTCACAGACAGCAACTAATTTATCAAAGTCGGAAGTGTCACTTGAAGCAAGTACACTTGCATATTTGTTTAATAAACTATGCTTGGCTAGTTTTACTAATTGCATTTCGGATAAATTGTCAACAAGTTTAGAGTTAGCTATTTTTAAATTCGCGACAAAATCTGCTACCGACTCGTCCGATGATTGTCGCATATTGTACAAGTTACGCGACGCCTGCACTTGTGCATCTTCACGTTCGTAACGCGCTAGTAACAACTGCTGCAGATCTCTCCACGTCAGATTGTCTTTACATATAGAGCGAAACCATGTAGCTGCTTTTCCTTCCAGCAAATCACCAAATCCGAGGACAACATCCTCTATTTTTGTTCTCCTGCTTCTACACAATTCTTCTATCTTATACAAGAAATCTCTGACGTCAGAGGTTCCGTCATATTTCAAATCCAATTTGTAAACTCCTATCTCGCCACTTGTTGAATAATAATAATTATTTGTTATATTCGTAACCTGAGATTCCGTGGGTTTATTATTTGAACCTAAAACTTCTTTAAGAGACGCGTTAAATTTACGTGCTTGTGCCCGCATTTCCGCAAGAGTCGCCTCCGGAACGATTTCTTTTTCCTCTAAAATAGAGGACAATTCCTCTTTCGAATAACTGTTAATGTTGTTAATCTCCATTGTAAACAGAATTAAATTACTTATTTATAAATTATCCGAGACGCAAACAATCGTGTACACGCAACACCATCTATTGTCCAAATCATGAATCATTTTAATTTCATTTATTTAAATTTATTTGCATTAGTTTTAGTTACCGACGCCAGGAAATGCCTGTGTCGCAAAAATAATTACCGTTTCTTTCAATAATAACAATGTCACAAATATGCCAAAAATTACGACAATTAATATTTACCAACCTTCTAATGGCGTGATCGCTGACCTCATGTATGCACACATATACATAAACAATATTATGATATAATTAATAATATTTCTGTATCAATCCATACATCACACCACACGAACTTCACCAATCAATTCCCGAGTCCGTGTCCATAATATCTTAAATATTATTCACAAAAAACGTTGAGGCGCCATAATGTAGCGTATAAATGATACGACGGCTAATGTTCTCTCATCTCAAGATTCGTGGGTGAGAATGATGGTGAAGCACAGGGAAGTGGGATGTATTGATTGATACAGTAAATAAAACCCTTGTAAAAAGGAAAGAACATAAATTTAATGATTCTATAACCACGTCTATCATGGTTTAGCAAAGAAAAGAGTAAAGAGAAGGATTGATCCCAACACGAAAAGGTTCAAACAATAATTGATGGCTCTCATGGTCCGACTCCTCTCCTCAGCATCATGGAAGGCCTCTCCAGGTCCAGATGCTCACCGATCATAGTAATCTCCAAAAAGAAGTCTAGGACGACTCTTCTGAAGCGCCATCCGCCAGAGCCTCTTCCGTGGGGTCCAGACAATGGAATATGCAGATGCTACCTTATGTCCTTTTTGGTCCGCTCATCACTTCTTCCGAGATTTTCACCAAAGCAGCAGGCACGCGCGGTTTGGCTTCATCGCCTCACAATCCGGCCATCGATCAATCAATAAAACAAAAACACACCCACTTCGGGCAAATTCAGTAGACGCCCTCCGACGTCAAACAAAATAGAAAATCAAATACATAATCTCTCCCAAAAAACACCCGTCGATCACGACCGCTCCAGTCAGGTTATGTCGCCCGCCATGTTGAGTTGCTCCCTTCCGTCTGCCGTCTCCCATAGACATCCTCTCACCAATCTCTTCCGTAGACAATTATCCCAATCATAGACTCGGGGTCAGTATTTACGTTACAACGTTTAGTTAATGAGAGATGTAATTACAATATTCTCATTGATATTATAAGTGACAGACCCGGGTGGCGTAATTTGTGATTTGCTAAAATCGAAACTGTAGATAAGTAAAATGCAGTGAGCGTAATCTGGTGATGGCAAAAACGGTAACGATACTTATTGTATCGGACGTATCTACAGAGTGGATCAATTTAAAGAGATAAAACATATTTCTTTATAACCAAATATAAATTGTTGCACAACATGTGCAAATAACCAAGTCAAGATTGCACCACAAAATGCAATACCAAGCGAGGCAAAAGCCTATGTGCGTCCCTGTGTGCCGGTGCCTACATATTTACACTCTTTTTCTTGTGTGGGACTTACACGTCTCGTACACTTATGTTGAGCTTGGCGAATAAGAGAAGGCGGCTGATGACCGATGCGCAGAAACCGATTTTGGTAGGAGGCGATGTCAAATATTAAAGTTCACCAATCACCGTTCTGGATTTCCGAATAACTTTGGTAAAGTTGCGTAGTACATGAAGGGCCAGGCGTATTATTGAGTTTGCCCATTACTAAAGGATTAATCTTCAATAATACGATTTCAAGTCTTAAGTCAATCAGACTTTTTAAAACTTCCAACTTCATAAATAATTGGAAAATTAACTCATACCATATTTCAAAGGCACATTTTATTTATATAATTTAACACTAGGAACCAGTGGCGTACATAGCTCTACGGCCAAAAGTAGGCCGTTAGTAGTTTTTCGTGCTCGAATATTAATTGTGTATTGAATATTTGATAATGGCCAGTTTTTTTTATTATCTTGCACTGTTTTTTGTGGCCAACTGAATTAGTGGGTTACAAGTGGCTACAAGTTCCTTACCGAATTTATAGAAAAATACAATTTGACAAACTTATTTTAATGGTTCGTTTTCTTAGGGTAGGTACAGCTTTTCAGCCTTTATGGATTGCATGTCACCGCTAGGAACTGTATTTCGACGTTCACCCCACATAAATACTTCTAATTCACAATGCCACCAGGCACTCGATCTGACCAGTTGAGTTAGCAGTCGGTTCGCTGTGCCATTTATAACTTGTCCTTGGGGATTGTAGGTAAAAGCCACTCCACACACATTCGACTTGCTCGGCGTTTTTAAGAAAAGTTGTGGGAAGGGATCGAACAATGGTATTGGCTTAGCGAAAGGATGATCAGACGACCAACCCTTTCGACGCGGTGACTTCAATCAATACTGGGCTAACCCAGTCGTGTGGGGCGGATTTTAGCACTGACCATTACCATTGCAATTGATAGGTGGAGGTAGGTTTTGTTTAAGCTAGAGCTAGAGGTGCCATTTTAAGGACAGCATTTTTTTACAACAACAAAAATCTGCACGATGTTTTTGTACTATTTACCCTCAAACTGATCAGAAACATATAAATGCAGCTGTGATGTATCACATACATACTCGCCCCACTGCTGTTCAACATCGGGTTATGCTTTGATTTTGTAAATAGTAACATTTTGTACATAATTTAGTCTGAAATGTAAATATGTTAGTTGTAAGCCTCTATCACTAGTTTTAAGTCACTATCTACAGGTCTAAGTTGTAAGTCGCTATCTATGTAAGTCTTAGATGTAAGTCACTAATTATAAGTCTGAATTAGGTATTTTTTAGTTATAAGAATAATATAAGAATAATATAAGAATAGGAAGTAATATTTGTACAGCGCCCCTGAGGTGATTTCTCACAAAAGCGGCGCTATAAAAATCATCCGATTATTATTATTATTATTATAAATCTTAATAGTATGCCATTAGTAATTAATCTAATATGTAAATTATTATATATAAGTCTAAGCGATAAGGTATAGGTTAGATAAATTATGTTGTAAAGCGCCTTTGAGGTGATTTTCTCACGAAAACGGCGCTATAAAAATAATCCATTTATTATTATTATTATTATTTAATTTTTATGTTTTTAATAAATTTAATAACGTTATTATTAAGTTCTGAAGTTTTACGAAATAAACGCAATATCAATTAATAAATTAAAGGCGACTGATATAACCACCATTGTGATGTTACTTTGTGGTTTCATCTCTTTTATCTTTACTAACTAATTAACTAACTGTCACGCCGTTTCTCCGCAGGGGTAGGCAGAGAGGACGGACCGCCATACAACTCGATATTGGCATACACTTCTTGCTTCATTCACATTCATACATTTCCTTCTGTTATTCTGACTTTTCACATGGCTCGACTCTGTTGATCGTTCTATTTTATCTAACGTTCAATTTTTTCTTCTCCTCAATACACTAAATGCTTTCTTATTTATCCCATTAAATTGTGTGCTACGTGTATTTCGCTGTATTTTAATACAATATTATTGTAATTAACACATTAATCATTATACTGAATAGAAAAATTATCTGTTCTCCACTCCTTAGTATTTTCAAGAAACCTGAACAATATAATTCTTTTGAATATTTCAAGAATTTAATGGACACCTTTTTATTCATTTTCATTACCGGGGCAACAACAAATGGCAATTGACTTAAGGGGTCAACTTTTTAAAATTCGCACGATATCACGCAATCCTTATGCAGGTGGCTATAATGTTGAATTCCAGCTTAACACCCTGCGCATATTTCAATTTACGCAAAAAAAAAACATCACCAAAATGCTTGTTTTAGTTTATTTTGTAAAGCTAACATAGATAACAAAATGTCTTTCCTTCAGATTCTAAAGAACTTAATTTGCTGCAATTAACAATATGACAATATCTGAAACAGGGTTCTTAAGTGTAAGATTTTGCACGCTTAAAGTTTTTTAAAAGTCCTTGTACTTTATTATTTTCTAAGCTTAAAAAAAAACTCACCGATAAAAATGCCCGGTTAAACCAAAGGCCACGGTGTTTTTTACTAGCAGTATTTACTTAAATCATATATGATGTTTCTAGGCTATCAAATTTTTGCATCACTTCGCATTGCATCGCCTTAAATAGCATTCAAATAATTATAAAACAATCAAGATAAACCTGCCATCACTAAAGGGGGAACAACATATTTCCACAGTAAATGCCCCACAGAATAAATAATTTCAATTATCACAATTAATTTCTCAGTAAATCGGTTTATACCGAAAATATTAATAAATCGAGTAAATCATCCCAACATAACCTCCATATCAATGGAAGGCATGTTGGGATCATTGCTTTCGTTGAAGGAGCTGAATTTATTGCTATAAAGGACAATAAATGCCTCTTGACGAATCTTCGGAATAATGGACAAGAGGAAAACACACTGTGTCTATGATAATTATTGTATCTTATCTGCTAATTTGCACGCAAGACCATCGACCCCAATGCTCACCTTTCGATCTCAGTATATCCTACATTCCTATATCGGCTTTAGGTTCCTTCGTATACCTCGACATATGCGGACTGATAAAACCCGACCCCTTTCTCATCCCCAGAGCACGTGTTTCTAATCCCCAAACTACAGCCAGGAATACCTTTTGCTCTAGAGGTACAATCGTATCGTACTTGTATAACCAAATTATATATTATGAACATCAACCTTCGTTCGTATTACGTCTTAATAGTAAATAAATTATTAATTTCTCGACCCAACTAAAAATAAAGTTCTGTACAAATTGTGATTACTTCATCCAAGAAAACGTCGAACGAGTTGTCAAACAGTAAAATAATATCTAATTAAAATCGGTGATTTCCCGTTAAGTGCTTGCCGCGACACCGCCGTTGCATCGCGTCACGCCTTCGATTTTCACCGGCGCACAGTGGTTTGATGCCAAACAAGGCTAGGGACAAAGTGAAAAAAAAAAGAATCCCACAAATAATTATTATTCGTACATGTTGAATGACTAGTGTATGACCCTCACTAGCAAAGAACTAATTCTCTGAAATAATCACAACACTTAATAATTGGAAAAGTGCAACCTCAGATACAAAGCTCAGAGTGAGAGCATCAGAAGTAAATATCTGGTTTGTTTTGTATTTGTTTCGAGTATGGAAGCTACTAACCAAGGTGTTGATATTATTTTTGCTATCGATCTGTGACTGTTATCAAAATGCAAGTTAACTTGAACATTTCAAATTTTTGTAGAACTTAAATTGTCAGTTTAATATACCAGTTATTTTTTTAAATGGAGTGTAACGTATGTTCATGTATAATTCATCTATATTGGAGGAAATTTCGTAAACAGCACCTACAACATAAATATCAACAATTATCGTGCCACAATAATATACATTCCTTGGTTTTTAAATTTTTTTTATATGAATACCGCACAAGAGTCCCAACTGCTCACAACCGTCTGGAGCCAGTGAGACTATAGCATCTCTAATTGGGGAATGTTTTGATGCTGAAGGTATTGGGGAGGGGAAGGAGAAGAGGTTGAGGAAGGTGGGGAAATACCTGGCTATTCAGATCTGGTCACCAAACTCGGCTAAAAGCCATTTCAATCAACGTTTCAATTCCGAATGGTGGTCTTTCACCAGGGCGATACTAAGAGTATCTTCCACTCCGGAACGTGCGCAAATATACTATATATTATTTTTAAATTAATTAACTGTGAAACAACACAAATTAATTAAATAAAATTTACTTGCGCACACCGGGATTTGAACCCGCGACCTTCGGATTCGTAGTCAAGAGCCTTACTCCTCGACCGTGGAGACCGTCAAAGTCCGTTAGTAGCCTTCATCCTCAAAACAGACTTGCAGACTTTCCATTTATAGTATGCATGACCTTGTCCATCGTGACTTGTCATTGCCTCTGATAAATATTGTTTAAGCTAATTAGCGCCACGTGAGAATGTTACTTGATATTTATTTGTGCGACTTTAAAAAAAAACTTCCTAGTCTTGTATGGAATCGCAGCACTGTGCGGCGTTAGAATGATTATTCCGAACATTAACGCCGACTTGACGCGGCGCGGCGCGGCGCGGCGCTGACTTGCCGCGGGAGTCGACGACCGTGGGCGTTAATTTGGCGCTAACCGTAATGCAAACGCAACCACACGCAACTGCGAATGTCACACGGGCTCGGGCTTCTTCCATTAGGAACTACCATCGGCATTCTGTTTCAATTTAAATAATCCTATAATTCTAACCAATCACCGTTTCCATTATCAATTTAGATAAATGCTTTTTCTTCTACCTATATCAATGCCCCCTCATAATTAATTTAATATAACAATTTCCCTATCTGTGTACGTAGTGCACCTAAATTATTTGAAGTTAATTACATCATTACAGATGATGAAAGTAAAAATGCTAGTTAAGGGGGAGAGGGACGTCGGAGAAGGAATATTCATTAATTCCACATACTGATCATTTTTATTTAAGGCTGCTCTCTGACGGTCCGGTGAGGAACGAACATTTCACTCGTTACTGCAGACACTGCACAGAAAAGTCAAGATTGCTAAAGTAAGGTAACGTTTTGCAACGAAGTCCATTGTGGGACTTTTCTGCGCAGTGTCTTCAGTAGCGAGTGAAAAGTTCATTCCTCACCGGACCGTCAGAGAGCAGCCTAAGGAGAAAATACAGATACAGACAATAATATAAAAACAATATACAATATCTGGAGAACTCGCCGTACGGATAAATAAACATTAAAAATAATATTTAGACAAATTAAATAATTTAAAATTGTGTTACACAGAGAGAATTTGAAAAAGTGCACAATGTCTAAATAAAGTAGCAAAAGGTAGATGAAATATTTTTTACAAAATGTAAAGGGAAAATAATAATGATTAAATTAAAAATATTGTAATACAAAAAAATAATATAAAAGTACACAATGTGTAAACACTGTTCTTTGTAGTTTGTTTGTGTATTTTATTTTTATATGAAAACAGCTTTCAATTTTCTCTTAAAAGTACTGCGTGTGTCAAAGAATATGTCGGATTCCATCAAAGTTTGATTATGGTTGAATAACTCGTACATTATTTTAATTGGATCCCTTACATTATTACGCAATACGATAAACATAATGTTTCTAAAGACATAAATATTTATTACATATTTTTTAAATTTATATGGGCTTAACATTTATTAAAACTGACTGTAATGTTTTTTTAATTGCAGATTACAAAACTTTCGTTAAGTTTATAAAAAAATCTACCGAAAAATAATTGCAATTATATTTCTCCATTTAAAAAATTTATTTTCGTCTTTTTAATATTTTATAAAACATACGTTGGGCGGTCAGAAAAAATTCTTATTTCTAATTTGATTTTGATAAATGCTAAGCCTAAGTAAATTTAAAAAATATATATATAACTAGCTGATGTGTACCCGGCCTTGCTCGGGATTTTTCACTTGTCATTAGGGTGCCATAATTGATTTGACAGCGAAAGTAATTATCTCCAAATAAAAAAACATTCATTTGAATATTTTATTTCATTCCAAACGTTTATTTTTTCAAAATATATCTAAATCATAAAGTTCTTAAGTAGGTACCTACTCGTGTTTTCGTTTTTGAAAATAGTCTACCCAAAAAACTTTCTTTTGAATATGTAATCTGTGGCTAACCAGAGTGTTATATCTATGGGCTAACCTAAATTAAACATGGCGGGTTCTATGTTTTTCATACTAATTTTAAAACGTCATAGCAACAGTTTTACATATTGGATTTCATTCAAACTACTTTCTAAACCTCCCCGGCACTAATAAAAACAAACTGTGCTATTTTGAGTGAAACCGGTCTAGTAATTTTTGTGAAACAAATAAACAAATTTACATTGATTTTTATATATATAGATAAATATTTCATCAAATGATGTGAAGTAACTTTGATGAGTCATATTTATTAAATCAGTCATAATTACTTTGTATAAACCGCTGTATTTAATATGTAAATATCTACATGTTTCAGGAGCAAAGCTCCTTCGGGATAAACAATTTACCAAATTAGTTGTTTATCTTGAAACATGCAAATATTTCCATATTAAATACAGCGGTTTTAAACAAAGTAATTATTATTAATTTAATAATATAATAAATAGTTTTCTCTTTTAAAACGTTGTGTTTATTATATTGCGTAATAATATTATTATTATTTCGAATTAATAAATAATCCCTCTCTGACGTCCTCCTTCTTAAAGGTCAATTATTATTCCCTTCAGACAGTTTACAAAATATGTTTAAGAATTCTTAGAATAACAAAGTACCTTTCATCCCACTTTCTAATTATATCACATTATTGCTTTGAATTAATCATTGAAATAAGGTCGTATTGGTTGCGAGAAAGGCTGATACTGAAGTTATCGTGAAACATGAATCATTTAATTCCATATTCATTTATTTTATTCACTTATACCCGCAGGGGTCGGAGCCAGGATTTGGCTCCGGCCAGTGGCGGGCGGTAACACGGCTGAGTGGCCAGTGGCGACGTGAGACAAAAATATTTTTGTTGTTGTTCTTAATTGAAAAAAAAAATCATCCCATAACAGAATGAGGTGTACATTTTTTTTACTTAAATTCATAAATTATCTCCTGAAGCTGCCATACCACCCTGAACCACGTTGTATTTATTTACTCAATGGTTAAACGCTATCCCGGCTTTTTATCACGGGTAAATAATAATACGCAATACGTATTAGGATTGCGTATTGATTTTTATTTTATTTTATTTTAGTTCATAAACAGGCAATATGCCCAAAACTTACATACATGAATTTTTAAAAAGTGATAATTAAAAAGTACAATAAACAACAATTATCATCTGGCAAAAATTATACTAAAGCAAATGACAAACAAGTGAAAGATCGAAAATCATATTAATTATATGCCAAAATTTATCCTTTCAGATAGTTGGAGCAATACCGGTAGAGCTATTCGAGTAGGTAATAGATAATAGAAACAATGGAGATTGACCATGAACCATTAATTATATGAAACCGCCCACACGAAAATGTCGCCAACATCGTTCTCCTTTACTACTGCAAATCGCACGCACGCCTTACTGTTAATAATAATAATAATAATAATATTTTGACGATTTATGTAGCCTTGTTTTTATGAAAAATCACCTCCAGCGCTCGACCTTACCGTCAACCATAGACAATTCACTATTATAATGTATGGCTAACAGATTTCATCCACCACTTCATTGATCTATAATACCAAACTATATGTACAATGTATTTCACCAGTGAACGCGATGCCGTGTTAAAATATACATGTTATTAATCTTATATACTTAATCTTATTAATAGTATTACACCTACCTGGCAGGCAGGTCACTTTAGATCAACACTGCTTATTAGCGAAATTTATAGAATACAGTTTTGTACGCAGAGGACATAATGCTGGAAAACACATGTTATTTGGGATACTATTTAATCCTGGTATTTATTTTAATATTTTATTTATATGTTCTTGCTCGAAACCTTGCTTCAGTTTCATAGTTTTGCCAGACTCGTAAGGAAACAGGATTTGCTAACCTCTCCATAATTAATTTCTATCTACGCACCAAACGCATAACTTTTATTGGTTTCGCGTATTTGATAGTTTGTAGTGTAGTTTAGTCGTAGTTCGACGACAGTCGACACGCTTCCATGCCATATCGACCCTTGTTTTTACTATCCAGTATTACCAGTTCAACAAACTTCAAGTTGAGTAGTCGTGACAGCGTTTAACGTACGCAAGGCGAACGGCTCAGTGGCTGGCTGCGAGCTCTGACTCGGAGTCTAGCTCGATAGCTCCAGACGTCTGTTTTGATAACGCATTAAAATTTGTCAAACTGTTTACGTTGGGTAACGTTCCGCGTTCCGCCATTAGACCTCACGTTACATTGTATTATAGTCCGTAGTCACTATAGTGCGATTGAAAAGTCTATTGTCTATAGACTAATAAAGCCTGGAATCATTGAGAAACTGGCTGAATGCTGTTTTATACCAAGAAGTTTTTATGAATATCGTGTTTTTATCTAATTTTAATTACAATATCATTAATGTACCTATCAGCGTGATATAAACGCAAAACTTCTTGATTAACCCTTTGAGGCACAAGATTTGAAACAAAAAAAGCTTGTGTTGCACAGAATTTCGAAAACTTCGAAAAGTACGTATGTACCATCTTTCGGCCGATATAGTAAGCCGTTGGAGTGGGCGGGACATAATTTTAATCGCTGTGTTTCAAGTGGTTTTAATTTTTCGAAGTGATATAAATTACATCCCACCATGCAGCAAAAGATAAAAAAAGGTCGGTTATTTTTGATACCACTATGCTTCAAGGGGTTTTAAAGGTAAATATAATGAAATAGTACCCATGTGAAATATGCGTGATTCCATATTTTTAGTATTAGTTTCTAGGTATCAGCTCGTCCTAAGACGTTTGCCTTCTTCTTCTTCGTTTGGTGGAGGAGAGTTGGTGGAGGTCGTGGCGGGATGCTGAGGTTATACAGCCAGTCGACGGTAACGGGAGTCACTCGGTTCAGCACGGATGTGCCATAGGGAAACTGATGAAGGGGACATTCTTATACGATGTGTTCTGTTGTTTGAATATATCCTCATTTACAAAGTTCGGAATCCTTTAGGCCACATTTATGCATCATATACGCACAAGGGCTGTGACTGCATCGGATGCGGTTTAATGAGGTCCACGTCTTCCGAGGGAGAGAGAACCCTGACAATTTAATAGTAGGATCTACAACAGGGTGCTTGTTCTTTACGGCCTAGGTCTGCCACTGCACTTCAGGGGAGTATAGTGATAGAAGCAATCTTTCGCCTTCAGTCCAAAAATATTTCCTGGACGTCAGGCGGGTGGCCGGGAGGTTTGCAAGGCCATCCTTGAACACAACAGTGGAAACAAAGGAAAATACTTTTTTTTTTTGTTAGTATCTATCTATGTAAACATTGTACATGAATATGACTTTAGTAACAAATACAATGCATCATAAGTATAAGGCGTATTATGTAAAGGGTATATGAGTTTTTTTTTGCAAATAATAAAAGTCACAGTGTTCATAGTCGTCTTTACCTACCGTTTCCTGTTCTGAGACGGCCTGCACTTTTTTCTTCTAAGTGTCTTTATAATGTTTGAAGTTGGTAATCGCTCAGTTCACTCAGCCATGTTGACTAGTTTTAAATGTATTGATTTATGTGTATACTCGTGTATATATATATATATGTTTTGATTAATTTGGTAGAGCATTATATAATTTCGCGTCATTAAATTTATTATTTCTCTGCTCAAAAGATCTGTTCAATTTCGCAATAACAAGTACGCTTTTATTGCCCTGGTTGTCTAATTTTGTTGGTCAGTGGAGTATTCAGATATAATTTTTTGAGTTTAAATAATACAAAAAAAAATTGAGTAATGTTTTTGTACATTAAAAACTGGAAAATTTAAAAATATTTCCCCCGACAGAGTTCTGATCGGAATATTCAGAATCCTCTTAAGAACTCCTTTTTGGGCTATATTAAGCCCAAAAATCATCTTCTAATTATCCCGTACTATATTTGTGATTGACACAAAACATTATAAACTTTTTTTATGTAATTTATGTTGAGGATATTACGCTTCTAAAGAATTACTCGGTGAGTTTTTTTGTAATGACTTAATTTCCGACTTCCATCTGAGATTTTCATAAATATCAATACCAAGATATTTGATTTTTTTGGAGTGTTATAGTGGGACAGAGGCATGTTAATCCTTGATTATGTTGATAGATGCCTTGACATTTATGTAATTTGAGAACGTGGTAATCAGTCGGCTGTCCTCTGACTGTTATAGAAAACGTCAGATATTTTGTTTTATTGACAAGTGTGAAAGAATTTCAGTTACGCCAGTTTTGCAAGACGCCAAGTCCATGTTCCGCTTCTTTGTAGGTATTTAACCAATCTCTTTCATTAAATAAAATGAATGTGTCGTCAGCAAAACTAATGATTTTTCTCTCGTTTGTAGGTTACAGATATCATTGATGTATATTAGAAATAACATGGGTCCCAGTACGCTTCCCTGCGGTACACCATTTTGATTAGGAGAGGGTTGATTTTACGCTTCTAAATTTGAACGCACTGGGTATGCCGTGTCATATAGCTTTTTATTAAGTTTAGAGTTGTGTTTGAAATACCAATTTTTGTTTTGCTGGAGGATTTTGTGATTTATTGTATCAAAAGCCTTTTGAAGATTGCCAATGATTTTTTTTCCCCTATGATCATATATCTAATAATTTCTACGGCGTAACTAGTACTTGAGTTCTCTCTAAAACCATACTGCGTTTCTGATAATATTTTATTGTCTTCTAGATAAAAAAGAAGTTGTTTTTTAGTATTCTCTCCAATGTTTTTGAAAATGTGTAGTGCCAAAATCTCAACTTATTATCTTTATCTTCATATGTAGTATATTTTTATGACTGGAGCCTATCTATTTTATTGATCACTTTCTCGTCATTACGTACAATAGTTTAAAAATATGAACATTGTAACTTTGTGTTAATCCGGTACACAATGTCACATTACGCGCTAAATCGTCTGACGTAACGGTAATGTATTTTCTTTCGTTCTTCCAAACTTTATACATTCCGCTGAAGCAACAATAAACCGAGGAAGTCTATTGTATGTACGTGGGTTTTTTGCTCGACTTCTTGAAATCTGAACATTTGAGAGTATACATTATGCGAATAATTAAAATAAATTAAATAAAAATTAATTCGGTTTGGCTTTGGTAACATTAATTCAAATCATAGGCAGCAATAATAATGAACTCCTGAACACAGATTCACTCTGCAGAAATAATAATAATAATAATACTGCGACGATTTATATAGCGCCGTTTTTGTGAAAAATCATCTCAAGGGCGGTGCACAAATACTACTTGCTATGGTTTATTTTATTATGTACATATACAGAAAACATACTTACCTGGTAGGGCACTCCAGATTAAAACTTAATTAAATTACAATGTTTTGGGCTGAGATGGTATGACTTGACTAATGATGGCTGCACGCACAGGACACATATATTAGAAAACACTGCACATTGCATGACATTGAAGTTGCTGTTTAAATCTTATTTGTCATTGATATTATATACATTATGGATGCTTAACCTGTAAAAAAATGTATTGAAGAACATCATTGACAACTTCCAATCTTCCTACTTTTTTATAATATTTTTAAGTACCTACAGAGTTATTTATAATGTTTGACTGAGTTTCACAAGTTCTCACCTTGTGAATTTTAGTAATTAAATATTAAATTTGACCATCTTATCTTGTTTGAGAGGTATCCCGTAGTATCAACGTTATGTTATATTTCCCCTTTCTGCTAATTTGAATTTTCTATGCCTTTTCAATTTTTCATTCTTGACAGTTTACCTCACAAATATAAACCCTTTTACCATATAACCTGCTACATTATACGTCATACCTGTGTAGATATAATTTTTGTGTTTATTTTTCTCTCGATATATTAATTTTTTTCTACCTTTGTATAGCTTCCCCGGGATAATATGTCACGTGACCCTATTGCTAATAACTCTTCCTCTCCCCCCATCTCCTTTACTTGCCTTCCCCACCCTCTTCAGCCTCTCAACATACCCCAATTGGGGATGCCATAGTCCCACTGAATCACGAATGTCGGGAGTAGTTGAGACTCTTGTGCGGTATTCACATTAAAAAAAAACTAGATACTATAATTTAGTACTATACTATAATACTAGATAACATATTTTTACATTTACATAGTTACTTTGGTTTGTCAACGGACGTCCTTTAAAGATTATAAAACTCGCCAACAAATGGCAAAGAGAATATATCCCACAGAATGGCATAGAACTTCTGCTGTTCTAAGAAGCTATTTTCTTATTTATATCAGATCTGAGAGAGCTAACTCTTGCTGCACCATTTGTACGTAGTTATCGAGAAATAATCCTCTCGGAGATGTTAACATGTTGGGTTCCGTTTCAATGCTGCCCCAATAATCCCGAATCCAAAGTTCTCCCCACAATCCCTATCGTATCTGTTCAGCTCTTTCATTCTTCACTATTTTATTTGGAGCTTTTTTGTTTCTAGACTGTACTGCCTTTGAAATATAATACATTAGATATTCTTGTAAATATTCGAATAAACTGTCTCTCGTTATAAAGTTTTAATTACAACCCATTTTTTATTTCCTAAATGTTTATTGTAAGAATGATTTGTGTTCTGATATTTTTCTTATAATCTTGTTTATTGCATTTCGTATTTACGCTAAAGTTTCAAGCCTCCGTTAATTTTGAATATTCTCTTAAACTGCAACAAGCAAACTGTTTTCACCAATGTTCGTGTCAACATTTTTGACTCCGCTATTATTGCGGCCAACCTACGACTATACACTATACACTCTATACAACCGGCAGGTACGTTGACAGTTTTACGAAGGTTGATCCGTGTTAACTATTCTACTCTAATATTATTAGTTGTTCTACTATAACAGCTAAAATTACGCTCTTCCACGTTGGTGATACTTATTGTGTCCGAGTAATTTTTTTTCTTCAGAGTGTTTACCGACAGTTTGATTGATGATAGTTGTCTCTTAGAATCTGGAAGAACGCCTTTCTCAATTGTTTTAATTTGCAATGGATGATTTCAGAATCCTAAAATACGATGAGACTGAAAGCAAAACATATAGCTTTACTCTAATAAATCTTAGCTGTACGACACTAGTAGTTATATACTAGCCTTAGTGTTCAGTGCTAAGTTGTAGGTTCGACAAACTATGTTGTAAAGCGCCCTTTAGGTGATTTTCTTACGAAAACGACGTTATAGAAGTAATCCAATTATTATCATTATTTTGCGTTTCTTTTTAGTCCTAGTTATAATTCTTAGTTAGTAATAAATCTTGGGTGTAAGACACTAGTAGTTATTAGTTAAGTCTTAGTGATTAGTTGTAGGTTCGATAAACTATGTTGTAAATCGCCCTTGAGGTGATTTTCTTTTACAAAAAACGCTTGTATAGAAGTAATCCAATTATTATTATCATTCTGCGTAACTTTTTAAGTTTTAGTTGTTAGTCGCTAGTTATAAATCTTAGCTGTAGGACACTAGTAGTTACAAGTCTTGGTGATATGTTGTAGGTTCGACAAACTATGTTGTAAAGCGCACTTGATTCGATTTTCTATCGAAAACGGCGCTGTAGAAGTAATGCAATTATTATTATTTGACGTAACTTTTTGAACCTCACATTCCACATTGTGCATTTTATAGCATTGTTTAAGTTCTATTCCTGGGTTTACCGGCAGTTGAGTGGATTCCCCGTAAAAGTCATAACTCGCCAACTTTGGCTCAATTCCGAAAGTTTTGCTCTTCGGGAATGGTCTTGCATAATCCAGCTTTAGATTGATCCTTACAATATTATTATGTATATATCGTAAATTTTACCTATGGGCTAAAGTTGTCTTCGTGAGAATAGGCTTTTTGTTTCGTAGCAGGGGAATTAGTAAAACAACGGCTCAGGATCAACGAATAACGATATAGGTGTAGTACGATCCACTTAATTATTTTTGTTTTATTTTTATTTTTATGTTAGTAAGAAGATAATTGGATTTTTTTTCTCGATCGACTCAAGTTAATTGATTCAATGAATTTTGCGAATTTGTGTTTTACATCAACTGCTCCAAACTGAACTTGAAATTTTTGAAAACTAATATTCTTAATTGTTACATCGAGCTGATTTTCATTCAGCCGTTATCATTAATAACCATTTGAATGATATTCCTTTACGATTATAAAATAGCAAACTTTAAATGATTTGATAAATAAAATTTCTAAAAAATATTTGTAATTAAAAATAGTGCTATATCTCTCCAAGACGGCCATTATAATCTATATTTAGAAATGTTGCTTGAAATGACCTTAGCCATGTTTAGTGACCAGATATGAATAGCCAGAAATTTCCCCATTCCCTTCCCCACTTTTTTTAGCCTCACAACATCAGCGAAATATTCATAAAAACCTAGTGATATGGGATATATAATAGATGACGTTGATTCTACAGCAGATGTGGATTACTGACTCTTTTTCCCAAAAACTTTGTTAATTCTTAATGCATAGTTCAATTTTGAGTAGCTAATTTGGCCTATGCTATTAGAATAAGACCTACGTCAGTATTTCTCAAAGCCCATTTATGCCATGCTCACTTCAATGCTTCAAAAATCTCCCCCTCGCAAAAAAAAAAGATTTTACCACCATTTGGAAAATTTCCTTGGTTCAGAGTAAAAAAAAAATGTATTTAAATAAAATGTATGTTTTGCAAGGGAAAGCTCACCAATAATTACGATTTGTAGATGTAACCAAATAATTATATGGTTATAAAATAAAATAGTATATAAAAAAAGAAAAAAAAAAAAAAAAAAAAAAAATTTAAAAAAAAATAAAAAAAAAAAAAAAATAAATATAAAAATATAAAAATAAAAAAATAAATAATAATAAATTCATAGAATAGACGTAATATAAGAATAATATAAGAATAGGAAGTAATATTTGTACAGCGCCCCTGAGGTGATTTCTCACAAAAGCGGCGCTATAAAAATCATCCGATTATTATTATTATTATTATTATATTTTTTTAATGTGATACCACACACAAGAATCCCAACTGCTCCCAACCGTCCGGAGTCAGTGACGGCATCCTCAATTGGGGTATGTTATGAGGCTGAAGGTATTGAGGAAAAAGCCGAGGAAGTACCCAACTATTCAGATCTGGGTACCAAACACGGCTAAAGTCATTTCAAGCAACGTTTCGATTCTGAATGGTGGCATTTCACCAGTTATATACTTATATGTTGTTATTATTATTACATACATAATTATATAATTAATAGGTACAACACCCTTCCTCCAGATGTAAAGCAAATAGAAAAGTTTAATGAGTCAAGAATTAAAGTCTGACTGAAAGAGGTTAATGACATAACATTTGAAACAGCACTAAAAACGACACAGAACCTTATTAGATAACATCAAATTAAATCACTCTCGTCCGCGCCAGCAGTCAGGACAGGACCCCCTAGTGAATAACTCTAAGAAAAAAGAATAAAGATTAAATGGTGTACAAAATATAAAAATTAATGTACCATTTTGTGTTTTTAACTGTTATTCTGTAAACATTTTTATACTTTCATCGCATTTTAAATTTTTTTAAATTTTATTTATTTTGCGAAAACAGTTATAAACACCAATACAATTCAAAGCGATTAAAAAATATTTAGCATAATTATGTAACATGTAGGTAAAACAAAAATAGTTTTAAAAGGGTTATATGTAGGAACATAATATTATAACATAATACTTGGTACGTGCTTAAAGTTATTGTAGGTCATGTGGAAAATATCCACATTTCGTGCTAGGCACTTAATTTACCTAGTAAGTCTTCCCAGAGGCATCACTATCTGTAAGTTCTGCACCTGGCAAGAAACAGCATCCTGTGTTCGCGGCCTCGCGTGAAATTATCAGGGACATAAAATCCTATTTCAGCCAGAATGTCAGGTATTGATAATACTCCGTTAAATAGTTTATGAGCCATACGCAGTAATGCTATCTCTCCTAGAACTTATGCTGCAAATACCCAGCATTCCCGAGAGAAATACTGTTGGAAGCAGCCATGAGTAAAAACCGAACTCTCTCATTTAGAGGAATCGTAAGAATTTCTTTTAGATTTTCTCGACCATTAGTACATAGACGGTGTCCTCTGGGCCTCATACCTGAGATCCACACGCTACGACCTAAACTACCGGTCTGTGGCTGAGTTGGCATCGCGTTTGGGTCTCACCCAGGTGTCGTGAGTTCAATTCCTCGGCTGGCTAGGTCCTCCATTTACGACATAAGCAACATCTTCCGCTTACTGTGATAGTAGTAGGAGATTTTCAAATATTGTCAGGTTATTCGTAACCAGGGAATATTTGTCTTTCTTTAAAAAAAAAAGAAAGTAGAGCAGCAAGGTTTGTCAACTCCTTTGAACTGTGTATGACAAAACCCAACATTTTAGTGGCTGATTTGCAGATCTTTTCGATGTGAGCATGAAATGTTAAACGAGCGTCAAACACAGTTCCCAAGTCCTCACAAGTCGTCATGTGCTTCAGAGATGTATCTTTAATTTTGTGATTAAAATATACGGTCTTGTGTGACCTCGTAAAGCACATAACTGAACACTTTTTAAATTAAAAACCGAGTTTATTAGCAATACTCCAGTCAATAATCGCATTTTAATATTTTCTTGAAGTTGTCTACAGTCTTCTAATGAACTTATTCTCATGAACAGTTTAATGTTGTCCGCAAAAAGTAAAAAACGGACTATTTTGATATTTTTTCTATTATTTGCAAAAAAAAAAAATAATGGTCCTAAATTGGATCCCTGTGGTACGCCAGAGTATGTGGGCTATGTACCGGAGTTGTATATACCGTAAGATACAAATTGTTCTATTCCGTTAAGATAGTTTTTAAAGAGCTTCAGTAAATTTACAGAAAAACCAATCTCTTCAAGCCTATTTAGGAGAACTAAGTGATCACCCTTATCGAAAATCTTCGCAAAGTCGTTATATGTATGTTTATATTTATGTAGTCGCTAATAAAAAAAATATATTATGTATTACACACACACGTATCATCTATAACCTCAACACTCGTCGTGTTGACATTTGCGTTTGTGTTGCCGTCTTTCTTTTTTCTCGGAAAGTTGGGGTTGAAGTGCAATTTTTTATTCATTAAGATTAACCCCGATTTTTAGAAAAAAATGTAACGCTTATCAATATTCAAATTGCCCTCCGTAGGGGCGTGCTCCCCACCCTGAGAAATGCTGACCCAAACAGTCAACATAAGTCAAACTTGAGTTGTATTAATATATTGTATGAAGATTATTAAACATGTTTCAGCTCTCTCAGACTCGACTTTGAATTTGACTTTGATGTGATACATTTACATGAATATAACTTCATACTGTGTCGTGTGCTGAGGTTCCTCGCTCGTATTGAAATAACACAATTCTGCGCCAACTTCTCGGAGAACTATGCGAGCACCAGATTTTATATCATCGCCTTCGGTTATACCAGACCAGGTAAGGATCTTCTCGTAACTCAGATTATTCCCACTGCAAAACATAATAATTGGAATTCTGAGACACGATTACAAAGAATGTTTAAAAGGCGTCGGGAGAGATCGCGAATATAATTACATAATAGTATTAAATCATTGAAGAAGATAATATCAACAGCTTTTAATGAAAACAGAAAATAAAAATTCAACGGTCGCAACTGGGACTTGAACCCAGATACTCTAGTCTTACCGGGACCAACGTCTCTATCAATGAGGTTGTTCCCTACCTTTATAATTCAACACACATAACAATCAGTACACTTTGTAAAAGTCATTGAAAGTCATTAAAAGTACAAATAAAAATATGTAACATAATTTATTTATTAAATAATTAAAAATTTACTTTCTGTACTCCACTTTTATTAAAATATATAAATGTTTTTTTGAAATATTTTAATTAAAGTGGTGTATACAGAGTACATTTTTAATTTAATTAATAATGACGCCACAAAGTTACAAATCGTTTAAAGAAATTATAATTTTTTTTTTTAATAATAAATAAGTTTATTAATTAGTTTAGGTTATATTAAGTTTTTATTGTAGTTTTTTTTTCGTATTTTAAATAACTTTATATAATTTTTTTTAAGTGTGCCGATTCATACGTGTGTCGAATTATCCCGACACCGTCTCCTACAACGGACTTTGAAAAATTTATTATATTAAATAGTGCATGCTGAGGACAGACCTTTTTGAATTTTTGGAAAATACACTATTAGGTATTTTCCAAAAATTTACTGTCAAACAATTTCGCCGGCCGGTCGACAAACGTGTGACGTCACTGTTCATAAAATGACTGTCTTAGCTATAGATTAATATCATAGTTGCGACAGTATCCATTACTGCCATTCGAATTGTGAATTGTGCTGAATTATAACTCGTGACGTCAAAGTTCATAACATTGTTATGTTTGGGGTTATCGACAAAATGTTACTGTAGTTATTATTTATTTAGTTATTTGTACATTTAAGTTTACAAAATAACTAATTATAATTAATGTACTATTGGACACTATTACATATAACTAATTATTATAACTTTTGTACTATTGGATACAATTATAAATATAACTAATGATTTAAATACTATTGGATACTATTACATATAACTAATGATTTAAATACTATGGGATACTATTACATGTAACTAATTACTATAACTTTTGTACTATTAGATACTATTACATATAACCAATGATAACATATATATTATTGGATACTATTATATATAACTAATTATTATAACTTTTGTACTATTGGATACTATTACATATAACTAATGATAACTTATATACTATTGGATACTATTACATACTAATAGATTTTTCTCCTGCTTAACTTAATGCGGTTCTTACAATTTATTTTAAATTTATTCGCTGGTGTAATTATGTAATTAATGGGACCGGTAGCGCATTATAACATTTCATCCTTTTGTAACATACACCGTTTTCCCTTTTCTCTTTGTTCTTTTTCGGTAGTCTGATTTCCTTCCTATATTATGTCTGTGAATGTCCATGTTGTAAATAATATTGTTGGAAAAATATTTTGGTAACAAGTTGTTTCTTTACTCTTTAATTATAATACATTTTCATCAACAAAAAATTGGGATACAACCCCATTGAGCCATTAATGAGCTAAACATCGGGTAGAACATATATTAAATTTAATTTATTACTTTATTACTAATTACTTCACTAAGAGGTATGTAAGTTAATTGCCCACACATCTCGGGTAGTATGTATCTATTGCAGTTAAGTTTTCACAAGTAAGACATCGTATTATTATTCCCCACGTATTCGAAATATTATTTGTAATATTTAAATATCTAGGACTTTTACGCGGTATAATTTCTGTAAAACTTTTTTTCGTAAAATACTAGAAGGTTTCATATAATACCATATGTACGAAAGCTTATCTGTGCTAGTCAATATTATAATATAACCCCGATTAAACTTCGTTTCGTGGGAAACCTGATATGCACATACGAGTATTGATAAATAGCGGTTTCTGTCTTTGATTAAATTATAATTTTCATAAATACAACATACGAACGGTGAAAATAGAAAAGTGATCGCTTCTTAGACTCTTCAAATACGTTTATGTAGAATATATCTTTATTTTTTACTCTTAAATTGGCAACACTGTCTAGAATTGAATTTTGTCCCAAATCCGTATCCCTCACTATGAATACATTCGTTACGAAAATATATATTAATTAAAATGATTTTTTTTTTATTAAAAAACCTTTGAAACTTTTTTCCACTTATTTATTTTCGACCGGACCGGTTTCACCATATCACGGGCATCCTCAGACTGGTACAATGAATACTAAATCTATGGTATATATAGCATGGATGTCGGGAGTGAGTTCCCTGCTTTTCTAATATTGTTTTTATTGTTTGAAATTTATTTTATTGCTGACGGTACTGTTTATTGTGTTTTTAAAAACTACTTTCGGGATGGTTTATTACCCTTTAAAAACACAATTCGGGATGGTTTATAACCCTTTAAAATGAATTGACAGTTTCAAAATTAGAAATAATATATTAATTAATTTATGTGACTTATATCTTTTTAATATTTCTATTTTTGAAACTGTTAATTCACGGTGTTTTTAATTGTTATCATATGTTCTAAGTAAAATATGTTTTCTGCTTATATAAAACCCAATTATAAGATTATTCCTAAAAACATATCAATCAAAAATTCCATATCATCACAATTATAATAACGATTCTAATTAAGAATTGAAATGACAACAGCGACATTAGGTTGTTAATAATTCATATTACTTGTAATGTATTCCCCAAACAATATTAAAGTAAGCTACAAACCAGAGGTAATTAAGCTTACTGAGAATAACCAGAAAGTCGGCAGTTAAAGACGACTTGGTAAGAAATGTAAAGAAAACCCATATAATAGAATAAATCCCTTGTAGTCTCTCCCCCCTCCTCCCCCATATGTTGTGTATATAAATAAACTGTAGATTAAGAATAATTTGTACCAGTTTGAAAATGGCTTTAACAAGCTGAAACCGTTTACGGTGAAAATAAAATAAAAATGGAAATAAGTTTTATATGTGTTTTATTATATTACTTATATCTTTATAAATTAATTTTAAATTGGCAACACTGTCTAGAATTGAATCCTGTCCTAAATCCGTATCCCCACAATCAATACATTTTCGTGAAAATATAAACGTTATAGATGTTGCGCCCAATATTTGTACACGGTTGACATTTGTCACGTGAGAACGGGTCGCTTCTACGACTCGTTCTTGTGTTCAAAAGCTCGGCTGTGGAATGATTTGCCGGCCTAGACTTAAGGTCACGCCTTCCAATCCCTCTAATAGACCCCCTTCACACAACATCCCAAAAAATGACATAGGCCTTGTGGGAATTATTTCCCCCAGGGCCTCCTTTGCCGAGTTACTGCAACAAAAAAATTCAGGTTATTATAATAATCAATTCATGTAGTTTTTATCTTTATAAATTACTTTTAAATTGGCAACACTGTCTAGAATAAATTGAATGATGTTCCAAATCCGTATATCCCGCAATTGAAATATTGGTTAAAATTTAAACACAGAGTATTGCCATAATTCATTAGATTAAATAAAACAAACACTTTATTTTGAACAACTAATTTATGCCTCACCTATATACGAGTATGCTCACTCTATGTATTTTTGTGTAGTTTTAAATTTTACCCTGATATTTATCTCACATAATACAAAATAGAATAAGAGTGGGACAGAACATAAAGTGAAACAATGGAACAGTAATGGTCGCATATAATTTATTTATTTTTCATAATGTTTTACAAAAGTCACAAAAAATGGATTATAAATTAGATCAAGTTTTTTTTTTACGTTTGTTAATTTTTTAAGTAAGTTTTGGTAATTATGTTAAAATATTACCAGAAGAAAATTATAAAGCAATAAATGAATAAAAATTCTAATATCTAGAAGAAAACATACCGTGAGCATTAATCTCTGTTCGATTGCAACATCATATCTATATTCTTCCTTCTCGTGTCCATAATCCATAACTTAATACTTATCTTGAAGTCGGTTAATTTTGTAATGGTCTTTATTGCTAGAGGGAGGATGTTAAATACTTTTTTTAGAGAAATATTGTAAATTTCTTTGTCCAAAAGTGGTTTTAGTTAGGTTAGTTGGTAGGTTGGATAATAGATTGAGACAACATATTAAAAATAAAGAGACAGAACGTCAAAGGAGGGAAGGATTAAGAGGAAGTGAGAAATTTTGAGAATTTTGGGAAAATATATCTAATACAAGATTGTAGGATAAGTTACTTTAATTATTAAGAATGTTACTATCAATTTTAATTACATTTTTTATTTCTAAACCTTCTAAATTATCTAATCTAATGCCAAAACCATTTTTGTGTAGAATATTAGCGTCGTAGCTATGATTATAGGTATGATGTTTTTCAATAAGATAAGAATTCCGACAAACCATTGCTATTCCTGTATTTTTGTTTAGTTATAAATTTTACCCGGAAGAAGCTGGGATAACCGAAACCGGTTGGTGATTAATTAAAAATAAATTAGTGGTTCAAAATACAGTGTCTCTTTTATTTAATAATATGTCAAATCACAAAGTAATTACATTCCACGAAAACATAAAATTAATTAGATGTTAAAGTTGTTAAAGTATACTAACGCCTAGGTATTGAAGGTTGTATTTTTGGCAAGTAATATCAGAATCATCTCATGTTCATAACGTAAATCCAATATTATGTTTTGCTTCATAATGTGGTCGTAGATAACCATTGTGCTACTCTGAAATTTTTTTTTTTTAAACAACAAAAACTCCGAGTAAGAGCATGCCCCATCACTGGGTTTATTTATTTTATGCGCCGTAGTGGGCCATATTCTTTTCGAAAGAAAAAAATATCTACATCTCAATTTCAGGAAAATGGAGTCAACAAATAATTTTATGCCCCTCTATCGTCGGAGCGGCTCATAATATTTCACGTTAAAAAATGAATTTTATTATGAATACTTTTATTTATTTTTTGCTTTCTACGCAGTATAACGCATAAACGACTGTAATTACGTTAGAAACAATGGTTGTTTTTGTGAATACGTGACTAAATATTCACCGTTTTACGATACCGAGGGGATCCTTGATAATATTCACGTTTTATATATTGGATTTGTTTTTAGTGCCTACTTGAAAATTTTGTTGGTTTGTAGCTTATTCTGAGCTAGATGGCTAAGATTAAATATGAACTTTTCGAGGCAATGCGGTAAGCTCGCTGATACTAGACCGTTGATTGAAACTGACATTTTGTAACACATCTTTTGTTAAAAATTGATGTTCGTAGGTAAAATTGAACTAGTTAAATCCTTTCAGTTATTAAAGCTTTCTACCCATTGATAAAAGTTTGCCTAATCCACGCTGAATCACCTTTTAATATTTTAAAGTCTTTATAAAAAGGGATCATAGTGATTTCAAGCTTTTCTAATTAGTGCAAAACTTCCTTTCATTTTCCCCCGATAGACCAAAAAAACTTCCTTAATAATGCACATATATATATTAAGGTTATTTTATTTATTTTATTTTATTGATTTATTTATTTTTTATAATGTTATAACGTTAATAAATTTATAACGTTATAACGACAAAAGTCGAATAAGATGTGACCTTACTGGCATACCCCGTTCTGAGGTCACATTGTACATGGTTTTGTGTATGAATTAAAAATTACGTCTAGTTTTTTTTAAGTAGGTATGTTCTTTTTTTTATGAAAGTTTCTTAAGTAAGTTTTCTTAAATAAGTTTTTCTTAAGTAAGTTTTCCTTAAGTAAGTTTTTCTTAAGTAAGTTTTCTTAAATAAGTTTTTCTTAAGTAAGTTTTTCTTAAGCATGTAATGTTACTAGAGGAAAATTATAAAGCAATAAATAAATTAATGAAAATTCTTAAATCTGTAAGAAAACATAACTTGAGCGTTAATCTCTGTTAGGTTACAACAGTGTATCTGTATCTTCCTTCCCGTATCCATAATCCATATCTTAATACTGCTTTTGAAGGCGGTTAATTTTTTATGATTTTTGTTGCTGTAGGGGGAGGATGTTAAATAATTTTATAAAGAAATATTACAAATTTTTTTTGTCCAAAAATTGTTTTAGTTGTAGGTTGGCGAAGCGTTGGACTGATCAAATATCACAGGCGTCGGAACGTCGATATCCGCGGGTATCCACGCAGTGCAGGACTATGAGGAGTGGAGGTTCCCGCTTCACCAAGTTGAATGGAGTCACGATTCTTAGTAATGAAGCAACGGCTCACGATAAAGACCAAATGCGAATAAGAAGTCCTTGTCCTTGAAATCATAATTTGTAGTTCATATAGTACACCATAGATGAATGAACTTCCTTATTACTAATCTAATATCTCATTGTGTGTAGAATTAATGCCGGATGGAAACGCATAATCTCTTAACGCACGTGTTTGTTACTGATGGTGGTCCTGCCAAGTGAACACAATGAATAATTCATTATTGGCGGTATGCAAATGATCGATTATCTAATCATTGTTGGCATAGGAAGTTGATGATGAATCAATATTAAACCGATAATCATATACTTGCAGCAGTTTATTATTAGTTCTGGTGAATCATTGCCAGAAATAACATATTTGTATCTCCTGCCTTCTTGGTGGAATATTGTGTAAATTTTCAAATTTATTCTTGTATTCGGTTTCAGCGTCATTTTTTTACAGTTACTCCACACAGGAGGACCCGAGGTAAATAATAATCCCTCATGTCATGTGTCATCTTTGGAGATACTGTGTGGAGGGTCTTTTGGAGGATAGGAAGGAGTGAACCTGGGTCTTGAAAATACCCATGTAATAGGGGGGAGAAAACACAGGCCACAAGAACGATTCGTAGAAGCGACCCTTTCTCATGAGACAAATTTCGACTGTGTCAAATGCCGATTGTGCACCGGTGCCGAAGGGAGCAATGGCGCTAGTACCTCAGAGCATCTTCCACTGAAATACCGTTAAAATAAGGACAGCATTCCCACAAAGATTGCAATCCGTTTGTTAAGATAGGCAAATCTATCAAACGGAAGGCCCGTTTCAGCACAGTCAGTGGATTTTGACTCTGCTGAAACGGGTTTGACCATTGATGTATATAATTGTTTGTCGATCGGTTTGAATTTTGTTGGATTTAGTGGATTTCTATCTGTTTTTTTTCCCGTTTGGGTGTGAACACTATCATCTTCATCTACTTTCGCCGGTTATAATTTTTTTGTTTTGTTTTTTATATAATAATTTTTCTGTAGTACCTATTAAAATTATGTTAAATATTTTCGAATGATGTGCTCCTCGGACATATTCATATTTGTTTTATTATGCGCATGAGGCAATTACTTTTATTTTTTTTAAATATTTATACCGCCTTATTAAATCAGTCGACGGCCTGTATACTAACACGGCATAAACTCTTGTGAGCTCCGATATTATGAAATTTGCACATATTCACAAGGTCATTGCAACTTCGACGGCCTCCATGGTCGAGGGGTAAGGCTCTCGACTTCGAATCCGAAGGTCGAGGGTCCAAATCCCAGCATGCGCAAATAAATTTAATTTAATTAATTTGTGCTGTTTCAAAATTAATTCATTTTAAAATAATATATAGCATATTTGCGCACGTTCCAGAGTGGAAGATACTCTTAGTAGCGCCCTGGTGAAAGACTACCATTCAGAATTGAATCGTTGCTTGAAATGGCTTTTAGCGGTGTTTGGAGACAAGATCTGAATAGCCAGGTATTTCCCCACCTTCCTTCTCCCCTTATCCTTCCCATCCCCAATACCTTCAGCCTCAAAACATTCCCTAATTGGGGATGCCATATTCTCACTGGTTCCAGATGGTTGGCAGCAGTTAGCAGCACTTTTGTGCGTTATTCATAAGAAAAACTGTTTTTACACATCGTCATTTCAATCATTACTTATGGAGCTTTAAAATATCAAATTGACTACCAAAAATAAATCACGCCATAATATTGTTCTTTGTTCTATATTTTTCACTGTTAAATGAGAAAACAAAATGCGACGAATTACGGGCGAAAGTCCGGTAGCACATTAGTAAAAAATTAACATAAAATTTATTTAGAATTAGCATTAGTGCATTGCGTGTTATTAACATCTTATCTTTATTTTGGCTGGCGCTTGTTTTACATTGCCTCTGTTATAATAATAATAATAATAATGTTTTATTTCAGCAGAACAAAGCGGTGAGTGCAATACTCTGTCTGCCATATAAAAAGAATACATTTTAAGAATAGAAAATTACACATTGTAGAAATATAATATAAAAACAAAAAATAAAAAATAAATTAAATTAAAATAACATATTTAACACTTATGCTACAATGGCCTGAGGGAAGTTCTCCATCTACGATGTAGGGGCGCGCCATGCCACTGGGCGACAACCTGGACAAGAGTGTTTTCCGATCTCCGGTAGCGCTGACTCGTCCCGGCTATTCTGTGGCGCATCAAAGCAGCGAACCCATGCACCCTTCCCTCTGCGAACATCTGCGAGGCGCTGCATCTCCAAGGGAGGCCGAACAGCGCCCTGTAAGCATGGTTATATTGCACTCGGAGTGTGTCCATGACGCCTTGTATATAAGATTGCGTTATAAGATTGCGTTGTTTTGCTCGTGACCTGTCTTTGAACCCTGCACAGATATTTCTATTCAGTATCTTCTTTCTGATTTCATGCCACGTGCTAGGTCGCTTATTGCGACCAAGCGTGCTTGATTATGTGACATGACTTCAATTGCTCAAGAAGCTGATTAAAGCCGGAGAATTATTGATGTTTTATTGAATAGAGTATATGGTCAGTCCTCTTCTTAGTATTCCACACGACTGGTTTGCTCGATACCGAGTGAAGCCACCGCGTTGAAACGTTTCACTATCCGGTGGTCCTTTCCTAAAGTCGGTAGGCTTAACTTTAGGAAAGTGGTCGAACCTTCCGACGCGGTGGCTTTAATTAGTATCGGGTAAACCAGTCATGTGGCAGGCCCTATATCCTTCAAATAAATATTAACGGTGTTGTAAGAACTATCATTATTTTATTGATGGAAACAACTTTTAATGAAAATGTGAAACAGAAATCAGAAATGTACTGAAATACATTTCCGATTTTCAAAGCCAAAATACTGTATTTATTTATAGGAAAGCTTCATATATGACGCTTGGCTAAACTACTAGATTATGTTTACCTGCTTTATTCATTAATTTTTGTTAATTATGTAAACGTAGTTTGTAAACGTAATTTGCGATTTAACTTGTTTGTTTAAGATTGTTAATTCAATGTTTTAATACCCCTGAACTGCTATATTTGATTTTATTGTTCATGTTCCTGGTAGGATAGTAACAAGACAGTACCTACCATTTAATTGTGATAATTCTACTTCATCGTCGCAATATTATATGTACTCCTATGCGACGGATTCAACATCATCTGGGGAATAAATACTTTCATGTTGTTGAAGGAGCTAGCAGCTTTGATCCCCTGCGCGCCGGTGCACGCGCGTGAAACTCGACAGACACGAGCGGAACATCCGTTCACGGTTGATGTCGGCTTCGTGAGAACGGGTCGTTTCGCCGACTCGTTTTTGTGTAAATAGACTCGTATATGCAACGAGTCACCGGCATCTGTCTATTCTCCAAACATTTAATCCGGGCTTCTTCAAAGTACGTGCTCTGTGCACACAGGGGCGCTCTTGTGAAGTGACACATAAAAAAATTGCTACATCAATGTTACAGTATAAGCATGCATTAAGGCGATCAACCGGCTAAAATTCTAACGAAATCACGCGCTCCTTATGCAGGTGGCGACAAGGTTGAAAATCCCGATTAACATCGGCCGCATGTTTCTATTTACGCAAAAAAAAAAAACATCACCAAAATGCGGGTTTTATTCTATTCTGTAAAGCTCAGACATAAATATTAAAATGTTTTACAGGAGAGTTTGCGCTTTAAACATTTTTTTTATGCCTGATATTTTATTTTTTTCTAGGCTTATAAAAAGACACACCAAAAAAATGCCAGGTTAAACGAAAGGCCAAGGTGTGTTCTACTTGCAGTATTTAATTACATCATCTATATATTTCTAGACCATCAAATTCTCAAACCGAAAACACACGATTTTGAATTACTTCCCATTGCTTCGCCTTGTTTCGTCCAGTAGAGCTGTTATTTGATGAAACTCTGGATAAAAGTGTCAAACTATGTTGTTTTCTATTATATTACCTCTTAAATTTGGTACCTACCTTTTCAATGTAATTTGTACATGTCCGTGTAAATGCCTGTAATGGGCGTGAATTGTGAGGAACATTTATGTATGGAAGATATAATAAAGTTTCAAGAATATTTTCGTATTTCTTTATTATGTAAATTGTTTCTCTGAATATGAAACTATTTATGATGGATATTAAAAAAATATATATCAAATAATACCGTACAATTAAAAGAAACATACAAGTTCTTAGTGTTATTATGAAAATAGACGCACGGCTGGCCACGCGCAAATTTACCCTTGGCACACTGCGGAAGTATGAGATCGCGGGAGCTCGGCGTTCACAAGAGTATTTTTATTAAGCTTTTTAATACCTTTAGAAACCGATGTTGAGTTATGAACAATGGTTATGATTCTGCTGGAGAGTTAAAATGTTGTAACCACGAAATGCCAATTGTTAGGAAATTGTTAAAAATCACGTTTTTTTACAAAAAAAATTGTAATGGATAGTTTAGGTATTTATGCATTATTTTTATTAAATAATGTCATATTGTTATTTAAAAAAAGAAACCAGTTTTTGTTTTACCATAACTACAAAGTTTGTTTTGTAGATAGAACGTTTTAACTCGAAGCCATCGATATGCGACATAAATTGTCTACGGTACATAACAATAAAATATCATCTTTATAATAATGTACTCTATTAACTCCCGTCATTGTTTTACACGTGCCTGTCGTCAATCTGCTCCTTTTGACCTTCATTTGCTCTATTTTAAGAATGAAATTCTCCCTTCTTCGAAAACAATTCTCTTCTGCTAAATCAATTGTCTACTGCTCATAGTCAATTGTCTATTCTTCGTACCAGTCGACGGTGTTTTTGTAGGAATTTTCCGTCTTAATATTTTCACTTTGTTCAGATGCCTATTATACAGGGTGTCCGGTAAGTAGTGGATAACATCTTAACCGTGGATGGACCTCAAGTCCATTCCGAAAATGTAATATCGTGTTTAGTAAAAGTCCCACGGTTTTCGAAATAATTGGACCCGAGAAAAATTAATCTAATCACAAGTTTTAAGTCTAAGACTTTTCTAAAAAAAAAATCTACTGCGGTAACACAATAATATAACTTCTGATAGCAATACTATTCAAAATTTATTTAAAAATCAACAGACTGAGAAAATTCCTTACTTTATGACAATGGCACAGAAGAGAGTGAGCAAGGGTGTCAATTTTTGAAAATTTAAAAAAAAGTTCAATTAATCAATCCAAGGTATTGAGGTCCCTCATCCACTGTTGAAATGTTATCCTCTAATTAACGGACACCCTGTATTCCATGATTTCAGTCATCTCAGGTACGTGTTATTTTAAGTATCCATTATTATTTTTATTGTTCCAACTGTTCCCAACCGTATGGAGCATAAGACTATAGCATCCCCAATTGAGGAATGTTGTGAGGCTGAAGGTATTGAGGAGGGAGAGGAGATGGGTGAGAAGGAATGGTGGGAAGTACCTGGCTATTCAGATCTATTCACTTCTAAAACCATTTCAAGCGACGTTTCAATTCTGAATGGTGGTCTTTCGCTAGGGCGATACTGACAGTATCTACCACTCTGGAACGTGCAGCGAATATACTACATGTTATTTTTAATGAATAAATGGTGAAATAACACAATTCACTTAAATATAATAAACAAGAATCCCAATCACTCAACCACGGAAACCAACGTCGGCGTCCTCTCTCTGCGTGGTTGATAAAACCTTTTTATTAATGTTATTTTTTCTTTATATTCAGAGAGCCGTTCCGGGTTCCTGCTGATCTTTTCCCGAAAAGGACCACACATATGTCTTAATCTTTATTAAAAGTATTACGTTTTTTTTCAATGTTTGCCTTCCAGAATGACAAAATTTGTAGTCTCCATAATTTGGTAGGTACCTACCAATTGTTATCTTTAATATATTCCAATCCAGGTATTTTTTACACGTTGAATTAATTTTGAAGGTTTATGTTCTATATTAACGATGTTGTCAGTAGAATGTTATCAGTCGTGCATCACAAAAAGCTTTATTCCCTGAATTTATTTTAATTCTATGTGATATTGCCTTTCTCTTCATAAAAAAAAAATATTAAACCCCCACAAAACCTATTCCATAAATGATGCGATTCCCATAAAGCATCGATGTTTTTGGCGAGATTGGGATGTGATAGTAAAAATCGAATAAATAAACCATACACGGTTTGAATTATTCTACCCTTTTACCAATCCAATGTGCGCTTTATTACTCGGCTTTCTCAAAAAGCTTTCAAAGGTTCCTGATATACTTTATGCGGGGTGTATTATTGGCCGTTTCATAACATCGCCTACGTGTTACGGAACTCAATCCGATAAAAAAGATGTATTAACCTAGGTCCGATTTTCCCTCTCGAATTTATCAATTTTCTCGGAAATGTAAAATATTGAATGCCGATTTTGTATTTTCATTTGCATGCCATCCGCTTTTGCCCGAGCCTTCTGACGAAAAACAACGTAGGTACTGCCTTGATGGGCGTAATGATCGGCTACGAGATAGGGTGCCATCCATTTGGGCACTGAAATACGAACGCTATAAATAAATGATCCCTGTACTTTCCCTCCGTGTACATCCATCGCGCTTCCCCGCACCCTGGTAGGTGTTTCTAAATTTATTCGAAAAATGGCATTCTTCTTTTCCCATTCTGCTTAGGTACCTACTTTATTAAATTAATGGTTCTCTAGAATTATAAATGATTTAATTTCAGATACTGATATCATCTTAAAACGTGCGTAGATGTATTTTCTTAATAAAAATAATCGGTGGGTACTTTCCATAAATGCGTAAGGAAATTGAAAATTTCCTTTCGCATTTAAGGGGAAAGGGGACGTCGTGTCAGAGGAAGATTATGTATTAACTCAAAATAATGATAAAATTATTACGCAATAAATGTAATGTTTTAAAGAGAAAGGTATAGGTATATTAAATATGTTTAAAATGTACAAAGGCTTAGCATTTATCAAAATCAATTCAGAAATATGCATGGAATATGTGGAGGAAAATAATTGCAACCCTTTCTTTCCCGGTATGTTTTTTTTTAATAAAACTAACCAAAATTTTGATACCACTATAGTTAGTGGTTTATGAAAAAAAATTAAACTACACCCTTTTTTCTCTCGGCGTTTTAAAGAGAAACCCTCTTTGTATTCGTGAGGATATTCAATATTCAAAAATATTTTGTAAATCACACGACGGTCATAAAAAGGTCATATTTCTCATTTGATCTTATTAAGCCTATATAATGTTTTTAAATATGTCATAAACATTTTTCTCTTTAAAAACTGTATCGTATTGCGTAATAATACTATCATTATTTCGAATTAATAAGTAATCTCTCACCACCACGACGTCCCCTTTCTTCTTACAGTTTTTATGGGGGATATTTGATGGTATCCACTTTTCGGAGGACCAACAGGGGGACATAAGCATTCCATGCGGTGGTGGAGAAGTGCTCTGAAAGAGTGCACTCGTCCCTCCAGGAGCATTTTCGTATCACTGTAGTACCGCAGAGGGCGCTATTTCTTGACATTTGCCATGCAAAACCGAGTGACAAATAAGTGCTACAAACTTTTTTTTTTCATTTTATGTTTCTCCACTAAAACACTCAACATATAAAAACACACAAGATTTACAGAGAATCTACTAATACCAAAAGCCAACAAAACAGTATTTTCAAAAGGACCTTACTTCACGGTAATTAGAGTTTATAACAGTCTCCCACGTAACATCAAACACACCTACGATCTACTTCTATTTAAATCATCACCACAAACATTCCTTCCGGACAAATGTCACTAAACCTTAACTAATATGTACTTTGAACACATTCATTGAACGCACTGACAGATTAAACGTCTCTACTTCTATATGTTTTATTTGTACAAACTAATATATATTTTTAGGATAAGAGGAACGGCCTGTTTCACACAAAACTTAATTATGGATTTGAGGTCAAAATACTCACCTAAACCTAATGATCTTTTTTATTTCATCAAAAAGTTTAATAAATATCTAGTACGGATTGTAAGTAATTTATTTTTTTGTTTTACCCTATGAAATATAGCCCATTAAAGGAATTGATTTTTCGCGATTTTAGACCTTTAACTATTATTTGGAGGCTAACGGTGATTTAAAAAATAGTTTTACCCCCTCTGCTTTGAAAATATAATGAAATATAAAATAAAAATTTAAAAAAATATATTTAAAAAAGCATTATGGTGGATTTTAAATTAAATTAAAAACGACCGATTTACGTTTGAACACAAATTTGCCGTACATAATTTAAAATATCGACTCGAAAAAACCTTTTTTTTTTAAATGTTTTGTTTTTATAATCATATTTACATAAAAATTTGATAATTAAAAAAAAAGGAAAACACGCAAATAATTTTCTAAGTTGCCTCTAAAATTATGAAAATTCCTTTTTTTTCATGACGCTTCATAATTTAAAACAAAAATAAATAAAATATTCTCATCCTTACTAGATATTTACTAAAACTCTAATTAAAAAATAAATATCATACAGTTTGGATGAGTATTTTGACCTCAAATCCAAAATTAAGTTATGTATGAAACAGACAGCGCAGCCGTTCCTCTCAACTGTAAGAAATATGATGTACTTATAAGCTATAACCCTTTTTACTTTTATTTGTACAATAAAGATTTTTTGACTTTTTAATCATTTAACGATCATTTTTTATTCTTAGTTAATACCAAATTTCTATTCCGTCTTTCATTAAATATTTATTCGTTATTGCGGCGAGTGCGTTATTTATGTTTTACCATTAAACCTTCACTGAATCCAGAGTTACAAAAGTAATTTCGCTAAAAGAAGAAAAAAAGCCATAAAATTCTCCTTCGAAAAAAAAAATGTACCGATGGACTTCATTCCTCGATCGGGTACAATGTGATGGTCGAACCGACTGGCATGTTGTAAAAATGGTGATTAATGTCTTTTATACAATTTATATGCGGATCGATTGATCAAACTCTTTCGCTTCGTGCCGCTGTAACGAGAAGAAATATTGTTTGGTCAGCAACGGGGTAATAACGGCTGGGAGATAAATAATTGGCGTCGAATAAAGCCTGAATAAATAACGTAAGACATAATATGATTCAAATTACGTATATTTAAGTACCCAGACTCTACCGACGATGTTATTTATTAAAATAATTGGGTCTAGACTAGAGTCTGAAGTAAAGGTGAATCGAATATTCGGTCACTATGACATGACAAAAAGAGATGAGAATTTAACAAAATTGGTCATTTTTCACATAGGTACCCGTCTAATAATTTACGTATGTATACATTGGAATAACGATTTGAATTTATCAAATATCGTGGGTATTTATCAGTGGCGTGTATTGCTCCATGACCAAAAGTAGGGTGATATGATTTATTAGTAATATAAAAAATTATATTAAAATGGAAATCCACCATGAATTGACAGAATTCAAAATTAGAATTTTTTTTAAATTAGGCTGTGCGAAGTTCGAGTATGAATTGTGTATTGCATGTTTGAAAATGCTCAATTAATTATCATATTCCGCTGATTGTCGCTGCCAGCTGAAAAAGTGAGCGTAATAAAAAAAAATCTTTATTCAAATTCTATGGTATTCTCTAGTAATTAGGGTCATACCTTTTTAGCCTTTGTGGACTGCACGCCACTGGTTGATGTACATCTCTCTCAACGTGAAAATCCTTCCAGATAACAGGCATGGTAAAAACCATTGTAATATTCGTAAACAAGATAAATAAAGAAAACACAGAAAAAAACGTAAAAAATTGCGTGCGTTGATGGTGTACCCACTTTACCTGAAGATATGCAGTTTTTTTTTTTTAACTTTCCGTGTTACTTCCGAGAAATGTAATTCTTTACCGATTTTACTGCAGCTAGTAAACATTCATGTACCGGCCAGAAATACACGATTATCGTTGCCATTCTATTGTAACAATACTGCAACGACCGCATAATTTACATAGAATTCAAAACTTTGTTAATATGGTAACACGGGATCGCTGATACAATGCAAACATGTACTCACAAACTCATTTATCTACTCTGGTATACTCACTGGGGATGTTCTTCTGTAAATGTATTACTTAATACAAAATATTATACGTATCTACCCATTGTAATGATGTATTTAGCAATTAAATATATCTATGATGCAAATACATATTATAAACCATTAATTTGAAATATTATAAACCATGAAACGGGCGGTCCGTTTGATAGATTCGCCGATCTTAACAAACGGATTGCAATCTTTGGAGCACAGACGTCAGGTGGGAATGCTGTCCTTGTTTTGCCGTTATTTTAATGGAAAATGCTCTGAGGAACTAGCGTCATTGATCCCTTCGGCACCAGTGAATAGTCGGGAAACACGCCAAACGCGTGCCCAACATTTGCACACAGTCGACATTTTCTCGACTCGTTCTTTGGTTCAACAGTTCGGCTGTGGAATGATCTGCCGGCCTCTGTGTTTCCTCCATCCTACAACATCGGTCTCTTCAAGACCCAAGTTCACTTCCTCCTATCCTCTAAAAGACCCTCTACACAGCATCCCCAAAGGGCCTTGAGGGAAATTTTTTTCTTTCATCAGTCCTAATTTTTATATATCTTTAATAGTCGCTTATTCTTACTTTGTTATTTACAGATATTCTCGAAATTTGTCTTATACACGCTCATAAGGACTCTTTATTGCTTACATGTTTTTCACATTATCTTCTGTCTTATACTTCATCTTATACTATGTAAAAGCCGAAAGCTAATCGCGACTCAATTCAGAAGTGTGGAAGCATTTTATCAGCAGACGATAATGATGCCTTTGAACAGAAGAACTAATCTGTCATCTCGCGGGTACTGATTGGACTATCTATACTAGTACTTATACTGTAGTATTATGTAGTTTAAATACTTTATTTTCATCCTGCATTTAGGCCGAACAGTCCCAATAGCCAAGTTTGACCAATATTCAATTTTACTGGAATAACTTATTGAAATCAAATGATACACTCAATCTTTGTTTTAACCACATTTATTTTACACGCCTACCTGTTTCGGAACAACCGTTCCATCGTCAGGGCAAGTGTAAGTTATTGAGGCATATAAACCTCATTGTAATATTTAATCATTCCAGATAATATTGATAAATCTGGAATGAAACAGAAAAGACACAGAAAATAAATTAAAAGCAACGGTGGCATCTGATACTCGAACCCGGAACCTCTCGGCAGCCAAAAAATATGGGAATTAATTGAAGATGATATTGATGATTCTTAAATGATGTTTAGGACCATTTTTGAGTGCTGGCCCTTAAAGTTTTATCAAATTTCCTATGCGCTGCGTCGCTAGTCTGACTCAGCCCACTAAACATCAGTTTGTACTAGTATACCTATTCTATGCCACGATATGCTCGCCGAGAGTGTCGGTCTTTCGCTTGGTTAACTCTGCTAATTTGTTCCTAATGGTGTGCAGTCTCTTGTTCTGCATCCAGATTATCCCATGTTGTACATTCATACCCAATACAAACGATCATGTCTCCATTTTGCTACTTCCTACACGATATGATGCTGTCGCTTCCCTGACAAATCAATACTTGTATGAATCGGCACACTTTTTAAAAGCGATACAAAGTCATTAAAAGTACGAAAATAAACTATCCCGAAAATCAAATCTCACCCAACTAAATAAAATATAAAATATCTTTTTTTTTTTCAAAAATTAAATAAAAGTCATCGAAGAAGATAATATTAACATAATCTAAATGAAACATGAAACCGAAAGAAAAAAACAGAAAATAAAAAGATATCAGTCGCATCTGGGACTCGAACCCAGGACCTCCGTCTTTCCGGGACAACCGCTTTACCAACTTAGCTAATGAGACCAGTTCAATTTGTGTCATCTTCATCGACATCATATTTCAAATTCAAGACTTTGTCAATATCATCCTCTATTTTTTTAATCCCATATTATTGGCAGCTATCTTTATGATGAAATTATCTTCATCAATGATTAAATATTACAATGAGGTTTTTAAACTTCAATAAAATACTTTAAAAAAAATCAAAACTTATAAATAACAAAATAAGTAACTATATTTAACTCTATATGTAACTCTATACATTTATGGGGTGCATCTTTATATAAAACATATGGGCACAAAAGTACATATTTATTATGTATTACCATATTAATGAATTGTTACAAAATACACATGAATTATTACTCTGGGTCAATTATTATATTTTTTCTAGAATAACAATTATTATTATGTTAATAAAATATATATGTAGTCCAATAAACGACACAAATAAATCTTATCAATAAGGATGCGAATTTAAAATAATGAAAACTGGGATTATTTCACTCGTATCATAATAATAATAATAATAATCGGTTGATTTTTATAGCGCCGTTTTTGTGAAAAATCACCTCAAGGGCGCTGTACAAATATTACTTCCTATTCTTATATTACATCTATTCTACGATTTTTTTTTAACATTTATTTTCTCTTTTTGGACAGGCTATCATTACACATTATTTATAGACCATATAAAGAGATGCAGTTAAATTATCAAAACTAAATTTAATGTTAAATTGAAAAAAAAGAAGCTAACTGTATTTATTCCTTACGATATATTGCAAGACGCTAACACAAATGACAGAGTGATTGTTTCCATTATATTCAAGAATGTATTTAAGCTAAGACAATGAATTATTATCCATATATTTTTAGGATAAATAATACAGAATACTCTTAAAAGGGGGAGCGGCGGGGGAGGATGGTGGCCGGGGGGACTGATCCATAGGGCCCTCAAATCAGGGCGGCGTGACGGGACGGTTGGTGTTGGTCTGCACGTACGCCAGGTGGCGCTGCACCTGAATTAACTGGAACTGATATGAATTATAACCATCGTGTAAACTTGTTGTCCCCTTTTCACTATTGTATTGTCATAAGCATAAATAAGACAAACGCCCGTTGATCGCCGGTGGAAGTGTATACTGATGCACAAATACATTCAATGCTAAGCATGTGTTGTTGGTTCAAACTTTACTCTTGCCGAGTTACCTATATAATATGTTGTTTGGCTGAAGTATAAATAACATAAGCCGATTTAAAGAAATTATCTTTACCATACATTTCAGTACCCACAATTATGCAAATTTTACTGTTAATGTTATTTTAAAACTTGCCCATATTTTTTTATAAATCGGTTAATATGTGGGTTTCTCATACTATTCGACAAACAATTTTACATCCTCAACTCACACAATACATCGGTTGAAGGTATCGGTAGCTAAACCTAATATGAAATCAATGAGTTCGAGTTACTCCGCAATTGTTATTCATGGTTCCAAAGTGAAAGGGAAGAGGACTCAAAATTGAAAACTTTGTATTGATGATACGTTCCCACACGTGTCGAGTACCTCCTGACCCGAATCCCAAAGGTACTCAACCTTCCAGGGGATGGATGTTCCACTAAGTACCGTTTTCCCCAAAAATACACCCTTCCATTGATCATAAATAAACGGACAACAAAGGGCTCTACTGAATTTAAAATTTCAACCAGGTGAAAAACAAATTAGCAACTCACGTCCCTAATTTTTTTTCTTCTTTTTTATATGACGCACGTTCCACTTAAACTTTTTGTGGTGGTTGTTGGTATTTTTATACATGCTCAGTAACATTTTAACTACACGTGTACAGTGTACAGTGATAACTGGGAATCGTGTTTTTATTGAATAAATAAGTGTTGAAATCATAAACTTTTCTTTCATCGTGACGTTGAATACTGAAAATAGTATGCGGTAGTTAGCGTAGAAGTTACAAACAGAAAAACATCTGAGAATTTAGGCTGCTTTATACAGAAAGATTTTCGGCACTCTAAACTTTTTTGATTCACCGCGCCCTCCTCCTTTTGTCAATTTTTAAAAGTTTACGAAATAGCCGCAATCAATGTTTTTTTTGCAGAGATCTTTAGGCAAAATAAATTAAACACATTTTATATCAGAAATAACTTTAATGTCACTAATGGTTAAGTGTTAACTTGATGAAAATCAGGTGATCACATTACAATTATTAGTGGGGTGGACGAGAAAAATATGTTATATCTCGCGTCGCCCTGGGAAGAAGCCGCGGCTCCCCATGGGAGCCGCACCGCACCCCTTGGGAACCACTGCACTAAAGTAAGGATTCCCTTTTCTCCCTCGATCTTCTCAACGATGGGAAATGTAAAAATTACATGTTACCTGATTCGTATTTCTTACTTTACTAATGATTTTTTTTCTTCTTTTTTTCAGGTGAGTTAAACAGTCATTAACGTGCAGTTGGAAAAACGTTTATAGTTTCTGGTAAGTTTCAAAATAATATGGCACCGTTAACATTATTGTAAATTTATTCTCTTAACAAATTGCTCAATTTATTCATTTTAATAAAGTACAGCCGAACTTGGTTATAACTTTTAAATAAAAAGAAGAAGCTACGGTAGTAGCGAAACCCGGTCGGCTAAAGTATAAATAAAAGTGATGTAAAACAAAGTTATTGTTTTATTTTATAAATTATAATGTCACATCACCAAGTTACCGCTTCATATGAAAATATAAAAATTTATTAATTTATTTTTTTTGTATTATCTTTTTACTTATCTACAATCCAAATACATGTTCCTCTTTTTTGTTTCTATGTATAATAAATACATTTTTACGTCATCCGAAATATAAAAACACGTTGATTTCTTTTTTTTTTCACCATGTCATGCACTCATATTATATTATATAACGTTCACAAAATCATTTAAATGTTAAAATATGTAAAAGCCCATCGGAGTGTTAATAAATTAATAAATAAAAAAATAATAGTAACCAGGTAATAGCGAGTTCACTGCTATAATGATAATTCACTTCACCATCGTAACGTAGAGATAGGTTTCCTTCTTATTAAGTACTTCATGTATCAATTTCCATATCGTCACCTTAATTTTATTCTAATAGCACTTTTTATTCCGATATCAAGGTTATGGTTGATTCAAGGAATTGGAAATTTTAATTAAATGATATGCCCTGAAATGTTCATTTTAATTATTAACCCTTACCACTCCTTTTGTCAGTTGCCAGCCGACATCACTATTTGTACGCTACAACTTAGTTGTCGGCTGGCGGCCGACAAGATAAGACGTGTCCGCGCGGTGTATTTTCGCGCGCAAAACTTGACACGTGACGTTGTTTCTTGTGATTATCCGATAAAAATATTTAAATTCACGTTTTAATAAGATTTTGACTCTTTTCCGTTTTTGTTTTACTATAAAATAGCCTTTTTGTAACTGCCCATCAATAAATTAATATTTTGACATTATTTAAAATTAGAGTTGGCTGACAACAAATATTAAAAAATAATGGAGTGGTAAGGATTAAAACACTAAAAAGGGACAAAATTAATGCTTAATGGCATGTAGGTTCATAGTAAATAATATCAATTAATTAATTAATCAGTTTTTTCCTTCTCGGGAAGTTGACAAATTTGACTTATATTCTATTAGAATTGAGGTGACTGCATGAATATTGTATATTGTTTTTGTCAAATGGTTTTTGATACTGATACCGAAAATAGATTCCTTCGACTTGATCAAAATATCGTAACAGCGAGTTTCCATTTGTTTCCGCTTTCAAATGCAATTTCGAGCTTTCCGGCTCATGTATTCTAGTTTTATTATTAATCATTCGGTTCTCCATCGAATCCTATTTCAGGAATCAGCCATCAATATATTCTATATTCTATAATAAAATAAATTCATATCACCAAGCGTTCCAACAATTACCGTTCTGATTGCTAAAACTTACAACTCATCGGGCCAACCGGGCGGTGTTAACCCTTTACCGTCCACAAATGTCCGGTTCGCAACTTTTGAATCGGTTAAAATACTATTTCGACCGCATTCAAATCTGATTACAAACATTATATTATATTTATTTTAAAATCCTTTATTGTATTGAGGGTGTCCGGGGGTAAAGTGCAGTAGCTGAAAACAGTCATAAAATTTCTTCAATCGACCGGTATTCACTTTGTAGCGTCATTATTAATTAATTAAAAAATATTCTTTGTTTACACCACTTTATAAATAAGAAAAAGCGTTAATAGTTAAATTTAATAAATAATAGTAATTTATTTTTTTAATTTCTAATATGAATTTGTTATTCACTGTTTTATAATTATTTTTTATTAGCGTTTTTGATTAATTCCTTACCTACTTTAACCGTTTGAATGCCAATCGGCGATATTCGTGTTTTTACGAAGATTGCCGGTCCCCGATTTCCGTAGATTGCGTCAGTCGTGTTTTAAATCGCGCGTACGTCGGGTGTGCTGCTGCGACGTTGGTAAATATTATCGTAATATTATCTTAATAGTTGTATGAAAGTAATAAACCGTTTAAAATTCGGATTCACTTATTATTTTATTTTTATTTTAGGTAATTTAAAAATGATATTGTCGAGCGAGTACTAAGAAATGTCTGACAGCGGGAGCAACGATTTTGACTACTCTAGTAGTAGTTCTAGTGAGAGTAGCTCTGATGAGAGTGAGGTCAGTGATCAGATATCAGTGTTTCCCAACCGCAGGATGCGAATTTCCAGTAATGCTTCGGATCGTGACCAAGAAATAGAGAGTAACACCAGAAATGACTCATTTTCATATACCGTATTTTTCATTTTTGTTTTTTTTTTTTGAATGAAATACTGTGTTCATTTATACAAGCGTTTTATTCCAAATATTTCAATATTTTTTAATAAAACACCGAAAAAATCATCAAAATCCATGGAAATTCAAAGAATTTACGGGATTTAAAAAAAAAAACATTTTCAAAAAAAAAAACACGTTTTTGGTGGCAGTTTACAAACAACTATATGACATTTTTTGGCACTCAAACGGTTAATCAATTTTTGTTTATGTTTATGATTTGTCTATTCTTAAATTATTTTGTTCTAATTTTTATCATTTGTCTATACTTGAAATTATCTTTCAGTATTCATATATTCCTGATGATGACAGCATTGCTGTCGAAACATGTTTATATATATTTATAAAGTGGTGTAAACAAAGTATATTTTTTAATTAATTAACTATCATAAAACTTTGGAATATCGAAAAAAGCTGTCGATCTATTTTACTTATATTTTCATGTAAAATCACCTCCCAAAGTTGACGCCTTATAAAGTCAAATTAATGTCGCTAATGCTTATTTATGTTACTTAGTACAATATTTGAAAAAAATCATGGTGTAATCAGAAATGGCACTATAAATAATAATAATCATAATTAGATAATCGATGACACCACAGCATTGCTGTCATCAATTAGTATAACTTCGTTTTGGTAAAAATTCGCCTCAAGGTAGCTGTATTACTCCTAGTCTCTATCTAATTGTGTACAAACAGATACAGAAACGTACTTACCTGGCAGGTCACTTGATAAACACAGTTCTATTACAATGTTTAAGTACAAATATTACTTCCTGGGCTCTATCTAATTATATACAAACAGATACAGAAACGTACTTACCCGGCAGGTCACTTGATAAACACAGTTCTATTAGAATGTTTTAGTACAAATATTACTTCCTGGGCTCTATCTAATTATGCACAAACAGATACAGAAACGTACTTACCTGGCAGGTCACTTGATAAACACAGTTCTATTAGAATGTTTGAGCTTGGAGAATGTACGCTTTTGCACGCAGAGGACAATTATAAACGCCGCACGTTGCATGATTCGTATGTACTATTTTATACTTTACTTTTGATATTACATTTATTAGAATATTAGTGGTAAAAGCACACTTGGTATTTATTTTAACGACTGTAAACACGCCACTTACGCCTTCGTTGATTTAAATTGTTCATCGGAAACAACCGCTCGCGTATTTGACCCGTTAAGTGGTTAGATCTATATTCTATGAATTCCGGTATGTTGTTGACAGTATATATATTTTTTTCTTATTTTAATAGATTGGTTTTTGGAAATGTATCATTTTTTTAAAGGAACGAAAATTTAAGCCAATAATACTTACCTTCTTCTACTTTTATTATGCCCGTAAAACTGTTATTTGTAATAATATTAGAACACAATTGATGCGTTTAATTTACGCAATTTTAAAACCATTTTTTAACAAAACATGTGGTTTAGAAACCTTAAATAACTTTTAAAAAATCTTTAACCTAAATATTACCGTCCTTTAACCACCTTTGAAGTGATTTTTTTTCTTGAAAACGGTGCTTAAAAAAAATTAGTTAATGATAATAATAATTGGATGATTTGTATATTGCCGTTTTTTGTGAAAAATCATCTCAACGACACTGTACAAATATTACTTGCTAGGGTTTATCATTATTATGTACAAACAGATACAGACATATGGTATACTTACCTGGCAGGTTACTCCAGATTAGCACCTTAGTTTTGGCTTTGGAAGATAGGGCTGTTTAATAAAATAAAAATAAAAAATCAGGCTAAAGAAGAGTTGGTATTTATTTAATGTATTTATGTTTTTTTCCCTTTTTTATGACTGAAGAACAGATTTTAAAAGAATGACTGGGAAATCAAAAAAAAATTGCTTGAGGTTTAACTATTTTTTTTCCTTATATTTATTTATTTACAATGTCGCAGACTATTAAAAGTTAATTTTTTTCTGTAAATTACTTTATGAGACTTTAATTGGACGTAGAGTTCTAGATTATTTTCAACATTATTGATATGAAATGTGGTTGAATAACATCATTAATATTTTTAATACAAAAAAAGCGCTCGAAGTCCCGTGGCACTTAATTTTTCTTCTTCTTTTCTCAGTACGTGTCATTTTATTAGCGTTCTTTAATTATTAAAATTATTATGTTAATATCACAATTTTTTGCAAATATTTTTGTCCAGCTAAAGTTCCGATTCGGACGTTAGTGCTTCCTTACAAAACAGCTTAGCTCTTTTGGCGGCTAGAGTTAGTCGAGCGCACAACACGCGCCGGGCTGTTTTACGACGCAGACGCGTGTCGCCTGTCAATAATTTATCACCGGAGTACATGCCACAGTGACGGTCATCGTAGTCCATTATTATTAATAAAACTTTTTTTTTAAATTTGCTGACGGTAGATGGCCTTGATGAGTTTAGTAAATTGTGGGTGGGTACTTAATTAGATTTTTACTTTCGTGGGAAGTTATTTTACTAACTATTTTGCTGACGGTTACGAGGAATTTAAGTCGGTAGATGGCTTTGATTGGGTGTGTAAAACATAGGTGCTTATTAAAGTTTTTGCTTTATAGTAAGTCATTTTCATCATTTCTAATAGGCGTTACTAAGAATGAGTGTGAGGTTACAAGGGAGCAATATGTGTGTTATAACGTATTATAATCTGTCAGCGGTATGCCTGTATTACTCGGGAATCCACCATAGCAATGGTTACCATTTTTATGCTGACGGTTATGAATAATTTAAAGACCCTAGATGGCCTTGGTGGGAAGTAATTTTCTATGCTAAGCACACAGCAGATACCCGTTGGAATTTCAATACATATCATCGGATGGCATCTTTGGTTTGGGAAAATGAAACAAAGGTCGCCCTCGGATGAAATTGACTGATAACCCAAAGAAAACTACCAGTTTCGGATGGGGTGAGAATCGAAAAGAATCTGCAAAATGTTCAATGAATCAGCAAATGTTGGACCGATTTCCATCGAAAATACTGAGTACGATTTCAGAGGGAAGATTCCACTGAGCCACCCTAGGCAAAGTTGAGAGAAACAAGTCCAAAGGCCGTACGAGGAGAGGCTAGGCCTACTATGGATAGAGGCTACTGAGGTAGTAGCACAGGACATGGATGCTTAGATGCGTCTTATTGAGGCTATGGATTCCCGAGCCGAATGTGACAAGGGGAAGCAGTTGAGATGAGATGGAAACATTTGAAGAAGGCCTATGTTCAAAAGCTGGATACCAGAAAAAGATGGCTCATGAAAAGGAAGAATTAGTTGAGAAAATAACCTTTCACATTAATATAGTTACGAATGTGATTTTTTTTATTTTTTATTAAATACATTAATAAAAAAAAAAACTGATAATGTGTGCCTGACTGGATGTTTTGCCCATGCTGAGGCCCCATTTTACAGTGTTATATGTAAATTATTTTTAGTAACTCCGTATAAGTTAAAAATTATATTTAACTAAGATAATACATAAATAAAGGCGATAATGAAGAATTAAGGCATCATATTATAAGATACGGTTACGTATCTTGTGTATTATATTGTGTATTTTAGGTTAATTTTGAAGCGTAGTGTTTTAAAAAAAATATCTATAATAGCAGAACTTTTTTTTAATGAACAAATAAACTCTCTTTTTCAATTTAATAATAATCCATATTGTTTAAAAAAAATTAAATGGAGTTCTACAAATTAAACTTGAATCCAATAAATAAATAATAAAGTTGATGTACGAGTATGTAGTTATCTAAATACATAAATCTAATGTGACAGTCTTATGGTATATTGTGAAATGATGTATGAATGAGATCCCTGGGCGTATTTGTGGTAACAAAACATGTAAGCGGGTAAATGGAAGAGGGAAGCAAGAAGCTAGTCGCTGGATATAAGAAGAAACTGGAAGCAAAAAGAGAAGTGGGAAAAGAAAAAAAAGGATAACCAACGCTCACTCAATTCCTTGATTCTTATCCATCCTTAATTTCTATATTGGCTTATGAGGTTGTTTGTATACCGTTCGATTAAATTCCAACCTAATATGGATCCTTCCTATCTGTGGATGGGAAGGCCCATCCATAGAGGACGTGCTCCAAGTCCTAACAAAACAGTGCCCCCTAGTGTACCGGTCGCACCGGGACAGGAGTGCTCCTGGCTGGGGTGGTACAATCGTATCGTATCGAATGCTTCCCATATATTGTTTGTGAGTTTTGCTCCATACAAAATTCTTACAGAGGATTATTAGAAGCTTAAATGAATAAATATGTGCTTTAAATTGTTCGACAACCGCCATAAACCTACATCGAACTTGTTGATGACGAAATTAGGATTAAAGGAACGAGGTACTTGTAACAATGGATGCCGGAATTTGAGAAGGAAAAGGTTTATGTAACCTGCTTTGCTTAAAGCCTTCAACCAAATTAACAATTTATAAAGCAGGGCTCACGTAGTACAAGCCTTAAACTTAAAAGCAAACAAGTTTAGCTCTTCCAATTATTGTAATTACTTTATGTTCTCGGACAATGGAAATTACATTTCATTGGCTCTATAAAAGAAATTAAGAAATTCACGAAGTTGCGGGTTCCGGCTGAGGTACTGAATTATACCAAACCGAAAATGGAAGTCAATTAGAAAAGGTCCCTTAAAAAGGCCTTTTTTATTTGTCATTCTCTCCTTTCTGGAAATCCTGTCATAGTGAAAATATTTTTTCTTCGCAGTCCTTCACTTCATCGTCCCTTTTTTACGTTAGCTCGAACTTCTCGGTTACAGTTAGACTCTGGCAGGCCCAATATCGGGTGATATGATTAGGTGGGTTCGATGATAAATCAACACACGTATGAATCAGCGAACTTTTTAAAAGTCATTAAAAGTTTTCCGAAAACCTAATTAATATTTTTTATATATTTTTTTTTATTTAAAAATAACGTTAAGTATATTTGCGATGTACGAGGTTACATTAGGTTTTCGGGCAACTTTTTTTCGTACTATTAATTATTTCATATATTTTTTTAAAAGTGCACCGATTCATATGTTTGTTGATTTATTCGATCTCCAAATAGGTGATAATTTATTGGTTGATATCTTATATTCGCTCTTAGGCCCGTGTGTTTGAACTCCTGTCACATTTAACGTCGTCTCAAATCAGTATTCAGTGACATTTTGATTTTTTTCACAATTGAACGTTTGGGTTGTTTGATAAGCCGCTGATTAAGCCCCCAAACACAATATTTAGCCGATGGCTGACGTACCGAGGATCGGTGATTAACGGGGTCGTTGAAATTAAAAATATTATGGCTTTAAAAAAAGTTGGTATAAAAAAATAGATCAATAAACTTTGATTCTGAATATGTCAGCTTTATTATGTATAATAAATTAATAAAAACACAAATGTTTTCTGTATATCCTGATGATATAACATGTTGATATTTATATATTGAAAAAGTGATGTTTACAAAGTATTTTTATTAATTTATTAATAATGATGCCACGAAGTGAATACCAATATTAAGAAGACATTTATTATGTATAATTGATACGCAGATTTAATAAATCGTTATATAAAAACCATTAGAACCATTAAACACCCTGTGATTGGTTGGCGGGTTCTGAGAGAACGCTCCCTTACGGGGGCGGGTTGGGTGCGTGCATTTTTATCACGCATGCGAGCAATTTGCGCGATGTTGCGCTGCATTGAATCGCACACCTTCAACACTGCTGGATACAATTTATTTCGAAAGTATTTAAGGTTTTTTTTATTCTTGTCAATTTTTTTAACTATAGATTTAATTGCTATTATAAAATTGGAGTTTGTCACTAAAACATAACTGTTCTAATGCTTTCATATGTTTGAAATGTTTTATTTTCAACTTGTGTACATTGTCTACATTCTTCTATTATTGCGCTACTATCCCTGTGATTATTTTTATCTATTGTTGTATTATATAAAATTGTTGAACTAAAATCTTGCTGACGAGTTACTTGCATTAGCTTAGCGGGTGCAAATTCCCATTGTATGAAAAATAATATTGTACAGTAAGAAATAAAAAAATTAAAAAAAACTTATAAAAAAGACAAATGTTACGAGGCATTGAACAACTAGGCCATTATTTTATTCTTTATCCTTATCCCTCGAGTCCTAACTTTCCTGGAAAGCTTAATATTTTAGGCAGTTAAACACGGCTAAAGCCATTTCAAGCAACGTTTTGATTCTCATTTGTGTATTTTTAAATATAGATATTTCCATTTAGATCTTTTTAAACTTTTTATTTTCCCGTGGTGGTTTTTTGGGAGTCATTCGGATCCAAAGGGATTACAGCTCTTCTACGAATTAATAATTACATTTTTAGCAGTGGCGTGCATTGCTCTATGACCTAGGGTAGGCTGTAGTATTTTCGATTGTAATTGCACAATTAAAATTGAAATAAACTTTTTGGAACTTTACAATTCAATGCAATATTATTTTGGATTATCTGAAGTAAGCAATATTAATTATTAAAAATAACATCAATAACTTTCAATGCAAATATGAAACAGAAGAAGACACAGAAAATTAAACTAGATTCTCTACTAAAAAGAACTCTGTTCTCTTACACAAGGGTGGTAGCCAATATATAGGAAATAATTGAAAAATTGCATAATAATATTATTATTATTTCGAATTAATATGTAATCCTTTTCCGACGTCCCTCTCCCCCTTAAAATAAGCAGTGCTTTGCAGCCTCTATGAACTGCACACCACTGGCAGGTAAGTCAGGTTGCTTGTACTCTGTAAACACTGCTGTGGGAGTAGTTTCGTGTTAGAAGAGTACCAGTGAGTTTCTAAGTAAACGTACTTACAACGTAGGTTAAGGTAATGGGGTAGAGCGCACTTGGCATGAAATATCTCGGAATTGCTCTGTAGTGTATAAATTATTCATCCAACTTCTGAGTGGAGAGAAAAGCTTACGAGATATTATAGAAAGATTGGAGGACATAACTTCTAACGAACCCAACTATCCGGTTAATTGGTCGAGTGGTCCAAACCGTCGGATTCCCACCCAAGCGTCGCCAGTTCAATCCTCTGCCAGCTGAGTCCTCCATTATTATTTTTTGTAATATGTGTTATATTCACCAATCCTGGCGTCGATTTGTAATATGTATTTGTGTGTATATTGCTTAACCTCTGTCATCGATTGTCAATTATTTACCCATCGTCAATCCACAAGTACAGTACCATTAAGCTACTCACGGATTTCATCATCAGCTATCACGGAATTCTAAGTACCCCGCTGACAATCAAACTGCTTGTCTGACGCGTCTCTGCCTATTGAGTTGAGCTGTCTAATTATTTGGAGATTAATATAATCAATCGGAGTTAACTCCGTTTGCTGCCGGCTTTGTTCTATGTAAGATTGACGCCACTCTTTAAAAATAGTTTTTTTTATCCACTTACTATAAGCTATATGAACCTATGTTCGTATAGATACTAAGTAGATAACATACAAGGTATACGTTCGCTGCCAGCTTTGTACTGTGTAAGATTGACATGACCTTTTTTGTACGCGAATAAAGTTATTTGTACTATTGCATGAAGCTATCACTTTGTGGTTATCCATTATAATCAAATGAAACACTCAAATTTTGTGTAAACCACATTTATTTTATACGCCTACCGGTTTCGGAACAACCGTTCCATCGTCAGGGCAAGTGTATACTAAAAAATTATGGAAGAACATACATAGTAAATGGCACAGTGGGGGTGGGGGGCTTGGATAGGGATTAGTAAAGAGTGGCGGAAGAGATAGAGATTGAGGGAGGGGTGAAAGGAAACATACTGAGAATGGGGCTGTAAGATAGTTTTTTTTATTATTAACAATAGACTCATTATTATTGACGAATTTCTTAATTTCCAAGGCTTCTAATTTATCTAAGCGTTTACTTTTACTATTAATGTGAAGAATATTGATCCCTGTCTTTTTATAAAAACTATGATTGTTTGAGATAATATGATTAGCGAATTCAGAAAAGTTATTATTTTAAAGATATCTTAAGTGTTCTTTGATTCTAGTGTCGAAAGTTATTTGGCTTGGTCCGCCCATAGGAGTATTTTTGAATAGATTTGTGCAGAAATGACAGTCCCAACAATCTGAACTCCCTATCGTCGGGATTTCCCAATATTATTATACTGACAACGTACATCCTAGCACGCCTGATCATCTGAAATCAGTCTGCAATGTGAGTACATATCGGTTAAGATCTCAAGCACTTCAGATTAACTAACTAACTAACTAACCATCACGCCGTTTCCCCGAAGGGGTAGGCAGAGAGGACGGACCGCCAGACAACTCGATCTTGGCATACACTTTTTGCTTCATTCACTTTCATACAACGTCTCATACATTCTCTTCTGTTATTCCGACTTCTGACATGGCCCGACTCAAGTATTTGATTCACTTGATCGTGCCACGTCTTCCTTGGACGTCCCCGGCTTCTTCTTCCATTCACATTCGCGTCATATATTCTCCTTACACTCCTTTTTTCTTCATTCATTCGCTCTACATGCCCAAACCATCTAAGCGTCCCTTTTCAGATAATGTCGCATTTCATTATTTTAAATAGTTTGGAAAAGCGCCGCAACTCCTTATCATCATTGACAGCAGTTGCTGAATAAACTGTTTCGTTAAATTAACAACCGTACGTACATCTTCCACGTTGTAAATTTTGTTTAACATCTCATCTCATCTAGAACAGGGATGGGCAAATTACGCCTCGCTGTCATCAAGGTCTATCAAGTGCTACAAAATAATACTTTGCAACTTTATATATACTAATATAATATTATATATTAATATCTACCAAAAAAATACTTTTATAAATACCAGTTTTAAAATAAGATGTGCATAGATATAATATATAACTGGGTAATCTGTCATTTTGGTATTGCTGTTTTATCTCACTGTTCAGTGTCATAGAAGTATCCTTTTTTAGTTCAATTTAGTATGTGATTGCACCCTTATATTTGAAATTTCTCAGTGGGAATGCAACCAAATAGTATACCATTAATCTCAAATAATGCAATCCTTTGTAGCTTTTTATGATTTCCAAATGTTATAAATAACACCAAGTATCTAATCCTCACTTCTTTTCAAATTCTCAGTAAACGACAGCCTTCAATAATGATTGTTAAGAGATTCAGGTTTCGCTAGAAAATTTGTATTAATCAACATAAATATACCCAGAGTGTTCACAGCGATAGTGTTTTTATCTAGTTCGAGTAACAATCACCCATCTTCGTCAAGATTTTTTTGATGTTATTCAAACCATTCCAAGTTCAAGGTATATGATCGAGGAATTCTTGGTGCAGATATTGGTCCTTCGAGCCGGATAATATAATAATAATAAAATACTGCTCCTTTACTTATGAAAATACTTACGAAGTAGATCTGCAGATTTCGGATAAAATCTATAAAAAATTATTAATAATCGCCTTACGCGTCACCATCTGTAGATTACTCCACTAATTATGTACTTTATTGAATTGATTCGAAGTAGATATTATCAGTTATCAGATTATCAGTTTATCAGTTTATTATCAGTTTATCAGTTTCTTCAGTTTCAGTTTTCATTATCAGTTTCTTCGAGTACGGGGAATTATTAATACTTCGTGAAAAATACTTCAATCCTTAATTTTAATTCGTCTACTAAAAAATATTTTTCTCAATGCAACCCTCCTAGCCATGTCATGTATGGTGATAAAAGACTTATAGCAAATATGTTTCTCATGATATGCAGTTCAATAAATCCTTTTTTCAGCCTTTCGTAAATTATTAACCAATGTTGATTTTTCAAATGTATGCTATCACATCCAAGCTTATTAAATTTGATACTTTAATCATGTTTTTTTTAAGAAAAAAAAGGTTTTGTCAGCCCTGATAAATAGTGTAGATGCATTACGATGGTCTGCAAAACCAGGTTGTTTGTTAGCCAAGTTTGCCAGGGCTGCCGTTACATATAACAGTATAAAGTAATTATTATAACGATGTCTGCCGGGTATTGTTTAACTTTAAGCTGTCGTTTCATTTCTCTTTCCGCAAACTTCAGTCATTTAAGTCTCTTCCCGATTCTCG
>JAHDVE020010303.1:0-36239 GCA_022606495.2 Halesus radiatus
CTGTCTATTCAGATCTGGTCATCAAACGCGGGTAATGTTGTTTCAAGGAACATTTCAATTCTTAATAGTGGTCTTTCACCAGGGCGCTATTAAGAGTACCTACCACTATTGAATGTGCTGCAAGTATGGTCTATATTATTTAATGTGATTATCATTTACTTGCCCACTCCAGAATTCGAACCTCCGCCCTCCGGATTGGTAGTCGAGACCTTACCCTTCGACCACGGAGACGGTCATGATAACAAGCGAGGTATTATCAAGATAAGGCCAAGTGCTAGATATTATTTTCTAAAATTATTTGGTTGATCTGCCCCTGCTATCACCTCGTACCCCAGCGGTCTGCTTTGTTTACTTCGACAATTCAGACCCCCTTTTGGTATTATGATACCCCGATAGCTTGAATCACAACTATGGAAATTGCTCTACTGCTGTAACTGTACGGTTCTGAGAAAATACCTTCAGGTGTAATTGGCGAGGGGGCGTGTAATTAAGGCAATGCATGAAGTGTAATTCTATAGGTGATAGATAACCATTTATGCGTACGCCTCAACCTTAACAATGAGTTGTTAACTATATTCGAATAATAATTACTCTAGTCATCCCTCTTAAATGGACAGTATGTCTTTTGTCTTTATTACATTGAGTGAAATTGAGCGAAATGACTCACGTTAATTATCTTCAGTTCTACTTCAGGTATTTACACAGCTTTTATTGCTTACGTACTTAAGTAATTAGTTTAATTATATTCTTGATATGTTACGCCGGTTGATGTTTTAACAGTACGATTTTATGACAAAAATTCTTCGCGTGTTCTTACTTATCATATTTTAAACACTTCAATCCGTGCTTAGAAACTATCGTAATATACGTAATCGATACAACACGATTATCGATGAAAAATTTGTTTATAACCACGAAATTTATTTAATTTATTACAACCGACCGGTTTCGCTTAACAAAAGTATCATCAGGGTACAAAATTAAAGTATTAAAAAATAGATTGCGTGTACTTATATATACATATAGATTGAGACAAAACATAACATAGAATAAAGGAATGGTGAGATAGGATGCAATTAAAATGTACCATAGTAACATAGAGAAAGAGACAGATGTGTACACAATGGGTTACCACATTATATCTAAAGGACAATGCACAGGTGATTAAGGGATAATGGGGATTTTATGAGTTTATGGGAAAAATACCTAAAACACATTTACTTGATTATTTGTTTTTATTTTTATTCTTTTTATTATTTATTAAATTTAAAAGAAATACACAATTATTTCCCTTTCTTAACTTAAATAAATACATATTATATTAATTAAATTAAATTTATACACATTATATTAATTAACTTAAATTTGTACACATTATATTAACTAACTCAAATATATCCATATTATAAATTCTTCAAACGATTTGTAACTTTGTGGCGTCATTATTATATATGTATGTATACTCCATTTTTATTAAAATATATAAATATTTCTACATGTTTCGACAGCAATGCTGTCATCCTCAGGAATATATGAATACTCAAAAGTAAATTTCAAGTATAGACAAATGTTACAAATTAGAACATTAATTTAAGAATAGACAAATTATGAACATAAAGAAAAATTAATTAAAGTGCTTAATTAAAAATACTAATAAAAAATAAATATTATGAAACATTGAATAACAACATTTTTTAATAAAATTTTAAAAGTGACATTATAAACTAATGTGGCCTAACGCAGTTCGAAAATGGCTTTGAACGTTGTAACAGCTGTCATAATAATGAAAAAAAAAAAAACTAAAATACTTGCAAGAGTTAAAATTTTATTTTTATTTTATTATCTTTAAAATGTATTAAAATTAAGTATTTAAACACTCTTTGACTATTAATAATTAATATATGACATTTAATTACTTATAATCCTGAAAACAATCGATCATTTCGAATAAAATATCTCGATAACGCCCATTCCTGAAAGTAAATTTCCCATCAATTTGCTTGAATAATATTCTATGCTGAACTCGAAATCAAATGTTCATAATTAATAGTTATGTATATAGATTTAAATCATTGTTTCTTGTTGTAATAGTACCTACTTACAATCTCATTGTAAATATTAGATTCTAATTCCTTTGGCTTTATCATTTATCTCCTGAAAGATAATGATGACGCCCACTGTTAAATTTCTATTTTGTATATAATGCTCAAAACCTCAAGCTCATGATTAATCATTATACCATATATACATATTATAGATTGCAACCCTCGTTTCAAGGTGTAATAGTACATTCTCTCAATGTAAACAGTAGATTCCAATTCCTTTGGCTTCACCTGATATTCTCAGGAATGCTTATTAAACTCGAGCTCACGAATTTAGATGAAGATGTACATACACACATACATACATATTATATGAAAGTCTTTAAGACGGCAAAAACTGCCGGTTTTCATTTCGGCGGCAGTCTGAATACTTGCCGTGGGAAAAGTCCTTCTTATCTCCGGGCGACATTACACGCTGAAATGTTCAAAGTTACGGCGAGATAGCGCATGGAAATATTTCATTTAGTTTCTTCTGTATGTAAAGGCGTACCGCTGATAGCTCCGTTGTAACCTCTCCCTCTTTCTCGCGAGCGACGCGTGTAACGCCTCTTTTTCTCCCGACGGAACTCCCGGCGGTCGGATCATTCAGAAGGCCGTTCCGTTTGGGGAAGGGAGAGAGTAGTAGACGTGTGAGGGGGATGCGTGATGTACGGTGGCGGTGCCAGGCGGCCGGGGATGAAACTAGGTCATGCTAAATCAACATGATAGCGATGCAGGGAAGGAAAATTTCTTGGTTTATTAATGAATTATGTCCCTAAATGAAAATGGACTTTAAAATATAAACACGCACCGGTAATAATATACTGCCGAAGCAGTTTAGTGTGGTTCCTATGTTTTCATTTTTATTCATGAACAATTAGCCGTACATGTGCTTTGTTCAACGAGGAGCAAATATTCGCAAATATTTTCTGGTTATTCGTAACCAGGGAATATTTGTCTTTCTTGAAAAAAAAATGCATAAACGAAATTTCTTTATTACATTTTTTTAAATATCTTTGTAAAATGGAACGTACGAAATGTGATTTTTGAAAATTTTAAAGTTTCTAGTGTGATTCCTTATACGGTCAACGTTGTTTGTATTTCTTGGACATTTTCAGGAGTTTTTCACAATGTGTATTTGTGATTGAAAATTTGTTACTTAATTTTAATAATTCGCGACCGGTATCGACAAAACCGTGTCATTAGTTAACGGTTAGTAACGGTGATTTTCAGGTTGCTAATATTATTTGTATTAACAAAGCTTTTTTTTCTATTTTTATTTTTTGAAGTTTTTTAAAGCGGACAATTTAAAAAGGGTATTAATATTAGTATGTTTAGATGATATTTTCTTTTCTAACAAGCAACAAATGTACATTACGAAAAACTCTTCAAACCAGTCCACTTTTACTTATTGGTTATTGATTTTGATGAATTGTTTTAATAAATAGTTTCATCATTTCACGGTTGTTACGGGGATCATCGTTTAAAATAAAGTTATTCTTTTATAAGAATCTTTAATTATTTCAACCTGTAGGCCTATTCTGGATTGATATTCCTTATCCTTTATCCTTAAGCTCAAAGATATATTGCTTAACTGCGGTTCCGGTCCTCTCAGATGATAGCTGTCATTCAGCGAACGACATTCTTTAAAAATATTGATTTTTGGTTAGTTTTAACAACAACAAAAAAATAAATATTATATAAATATTGACTATAAATATTTGTCGCATAATAATGCCATTAAATCAAACGAATTAACGTTTGTGTAGTACCTATACCAAAAGCCCGAAATTTTAGATAAAAGCGATTTAAATTCCAAAAAATATTAATAACTATACGTGTAAAGTAAGTAATAATAATCTACTTGTGTGATACACCTATAATTTTTAATAACACCTTGAAAAATGCATTTTCATTGACATGAAATCAGAATCGCAGTTAAGCAAGAATTTTCAAGGATAAGGAAAAGGATAATGAATTTTCTTAAAAAGAACCAATATAGGACTCGTACTATCTATTAGGTATTTTTAAAAAAAAAAATTATTTTGAATTTCACAACGCATTGATAAAAAAAATACTGCGTTCTTCTTTCCCTTATAACTAAAATTATATTCAAAATGTCTTTTTTATTGTCCTTTAACCACAGGTTTCCGACTCCTCAGCTTTAACAAGTCGGACTAAAAGTCACGGGAAATATTGGCCATTTAGAATCTGAACCATTTATTTGCGAGTTGTATAATATATAAGTTAATGCAACAGTTTAAAGCGGCCATTTTGCAGGATTGAATTCCTTAACAATGGCCACAAACAAGCTTTATACTCTGGCTATTCAAACTATTCAAACTCGTACGTGGCAGTCCAAACTGGAGCACAAAGCACGAATTATGTCGTTTTGTGAGTCGCTCCGTATTTTTAAGGGGGATTATACAGGTGGTATACTCGTATATTACATTTAGATTTTGGTCGTAAACTTTTTGACGGTAATTTTTTAATGTTTTCGTTTAAAAGTTTTCTTTCTTAATATAGGTTAATTGGAAAATCGCGTGACCGATGATACTGCCACTGAATAGTCCTAAGAGAATGCCATGAATCAATCTATATATGACTACTATGATGTCACTCGTATACCGCACACTTAAAGGACAGCACTCAAAAATGGCCCAAAACATCACTTTGCAGGTTGCTAACTCAAGAAATACCACAAATAATCTGTAAATTCTTTGCGGGTAATTAGGAAATATACAATGTTTCAAAAGACAGTAATCCACACACTGTAATATTTAAATTCATTGAAATACATTACAAAATGTCTGAAAATAGATGCAGTTTCAAAACCAGTGAAAGCAATTTTTAACGTTTTACCTAAAATTCCAATGCTTATTTCATATGGTATTTAAAAGATTGCAGTTTGAGGATTATTGTCAATTTAATTAAACCTTGTTCATTTTCCTTATTACCCGTATAGAATTTACTGATAAACCATTCGTGGTATTTCTCTAGTTAGCAACCTGCAAAGTGTGTATTTTTGGGCGCCGACCGTTAACTTCACGCTATACAAAATTGTGCAGTTATTGTTATTATTATTTTGGTAAAGAAAATTAGGTGCAATCGTCTCTTGGGTTTTATTTCAATGTTTGACAATTGGGTTCTGTATGTTACATAAAAATATGGATTAATGTTGACAACCTTTAATCATTAATGAAATGTAGGACATGTGAAATACAATTTTTCACTTACAATCAGCAAAATTTGATTTTTGTACGTAATTTGATTGTATATTTAGTCTGCGGTATTTGGGATAACACAAAACGGGTTTATCTTGTCAAAGTAGTCCCGTGTTGAGCAGTTGAAATTAACACATCTTTTTTCTAAATTCCCTAAATTATTTGTTTACGTCCAAGCGACTGCGAAATGAGTGCAGCGGCTTATCACTCCGATACCCTGGAAGGAAGTTCTTCTTCACGAACAAGAAAATGGCCCCCGCTAACTGCCCGAGTCCTGTTTTATTAACACTTTAAAATAATCACATCTCCTGGGATGCTAAAAGTTACTCCAATTACTTCGCCCAAAACCTTTTATTCGCCTGTTTTGCATTTATATCCTCAGCTTCGATAGGAATGTTCTTCCTAACACAAGCAGTTACTGCTGAAACAACCATTCTCATCGCATGAGCGAATTAAACAACGAGACTAACACCTACAACTCGTTATCTCGATAACTTTTCCTCTAAAACAACCATTAGAATTTGAGGAGGTTGAAACAATAACAGACTGGCTCTCGGAAAATAGTAGACAACTAAAACAATGGATAAAATATTTTCTTTATACAGGACTGTTGTATTATTTTTCATAATTTGAATTTAAAAAATCTATAGTTAAATAAATTAATTTTAAAATATACTTAGTATTCACCACTTTATAAATATACATTCATATCTACATGTTTAAAAACGATGCTTTCATCATCAGGAATATATGAATAAATCGCTATCGAAACATGTGGATATCAATGAATATTTGCAAAGTGGTGAATACTAAGTATATTTTTTAATTCATTTATTAATAATGATGCCACAAAGTGAATACCAATCGTTTGAAGAAATTATATTGTTATGTAACTCAAAATACATAATGGGGTTTTTTCCATGAAACATCATTTGTTTACCCAAAAATAATATTTATTTGAAAGGGTTTTATTTTTAAGTTTCAACTATAAACTGTAGTTTAAGAAAAAAACAATAACTTTTTTTACATCACTTTTATTTATACTTTTTCCGACCGGGTTTCGCTATTACCGTAGCTTCTTCAGGGCAGTATACAACTAAACTATGAATTTAAATACACATGTGTTATAGATTGATAAAAACAGGTGAGTAAAAGGCCAAGGGTGGAAGATCAGCGGGTACCTGACCGGGAAGGGTGTGTACTTTGTTTATTGGGAATAATTTGAGAATTGGACTTTTATTAAAATTTATTTGATTATTTATGAGCCTACTATTAGTGTTTTTGGCTTTCCTTATTTCTAACGCTTCTAAGTTATCTAGTCGAATGCCTATTCCATTTTTATGCATCAAACTAGTGCCTGTATTTTTATTGAATGTGTGGTCTATTTCTAAGAGGTGGTTGGCAAATTCCGAGATCCATTAAAAAAATCTATTATTTTTATAACTCATTTATTGTATAGAAAAACGTACGAAACATTTCTCCGTTTTTATTTTTATTTTGAAACTCTAGAAAGGAAATTGAAATTATTTTATAGAATTGGGAATCAAAATAAATGTCTTATATTGAAATGGTATCAACATTTTCAGTATACCGGCCGGAACAAATCAGCCAAAATTAAGTAAACAGCATTCTGTTAGCAATACTGCCTGGAGATTTTATCCCAAACAATCTCACACGGTGATATGAAACACGCAGCTCGAATTTTATATAATATAATTATTTTTCACGAAATAAAACAATTACTTTGTTTATAACCACGAGTTTTATTTAATTTATTACAGCCGACCGTTTTTGCTTAACACAAGCATCATCAGGAAAAAATATAATAATTTAAAATAACTGGCATGTATGCTTTTCAAGATAGTTTTGTAGGTACGTATTAACGACTTAATTTTATTTATAACTGAATTTTTTTTATCATTGAAACAACTTCACTAAGAATATCTAATGATAATATTATCTTCAGAAAGTCTACATAAATAGATTTTAGAATACATTTGGAAAACGAATACTAGAATTTAATTGAGATCTTTAACTAACGCCTTCTCGAATACAAATTTAGACTAGTTTATTTAAATATTTAAAATATGTACTTCACTCGATCGGTCCAACGATTATTATTTTTGGATAATTTTTATAGAGCCGTTTAGTAAAGAATATCACTCCAAGGGTGCGTATCAAATCTATTTTTGACATATTAGATAATCCTATGCTGAATTTTATGTTACATTTCAATTAATTATATGTACCTTATTTCTATTGTTTAAGATGCCATAGCACATCCCACCTGAATACGTTGAGAAATAAACTTGCCTACTTTAGCTCTCTGTCTCAAATGTGTCGACTATATAATAAGATAGAGTGTGCTAATGCAGACATTTTTGTCAATAATTTGCACAGTTTCAGAAAAAAATCTCCTGCTATTACTTCAGAATATGGAACAATGGTTGGGCTAATTACATTATGTATCGCTTGTGTCTCCATGTGCATTATTTATTTATTATATTGTATACGCCCTTTGGGGGCTTTTAAATATTTTGTTAAAAAAATTAAATTATAGTGACACAGATGTAAAATATATTATGTTAGGTACATCGATAGTATAGATCGTATTCACCATATCCAACAACCAAATATTTAAAATATCTCGCAAACAAATTCAGCAATAACATTGTATTTGTATAATTTAATACAATTTGCAACAAAGGCGAATATATGGATCACACAACACATTCACTCATAATAATGATCTGGACACGTATCGTGTTAATAATTTTTGAGAATGTATGCTATTATGGTATTCTTAAGTATTTGCATTCCGTGCAGTTGAACATATCTACTATGTCTGACAGAGTTATTACCTTCTGCAAGAAGTGTAGGTACAAGCAAGTTTTTGAATAACTCAGTCTTGAAATTATTGTTAGAGTTAAATAAAATTTTTGATGTTGTAGTTCTAGTTAGAATATTAAAGTTAATTAAGCCAAGTAAATCGGGCCTAACTATAATACCATATATCATTGTATGAGTTTTTGTAATTTTATGTTTTATTTATCCTTTGAGTATATGTAATTTTATGTAATTTATATACAATAACTGAGTTTTAATAATAATTGAGAACATCTGTAAAAACGCGATATAAATAAATAATATGGTTGATATACGATCATCTGAATTCCGCACGATACTTTTCAAATTACGCAAAATCACCAAAATTTATGGCATAAAAAAACCTGTCTTGCAGCTATAAAGCGTATAGACAAATTCACGTATTTTATCTGTTTGTGCTTTATCCTATCACTTAATAATGTTTTTTTACTGTCTTACTTTTTTTTATAGCGTATAAGTTTTGTGAATATATGTTGTTATGGCCATATATTTATATAAATAGCAGTACTTTGCTGTAAATGAACAAATTACATTAAACCTTTACCAAGCTTATTTCTTTGTTTTGTTAGAATTTTTCCACTACAATAGTATTTTCATTAGAACCAGACCAAAGTGTGTGCTTAATATTGCGTTATTTGTCAGGTGTAGGCGGGTGTGGGAGGGTGTACGGGGTGTGGGGGCTGTGGGGGGTTAAATAACCGTTTCTCAAAGTAACGGTTAGAACGTTTATTGCGCTTTGGCTGGAACGGGTATTATTTTTATGCTTTAGCTCATTAATTAAGTGCCACGTTTTTAAAATACAATTAATGGCGAGAAAGGTTTTTAATCTTCCGTGCGTCACTGACTTTTAAATTTAGTAAAATATTTTTATGTATAGCTGAGGGCCGGATTAAAGAGGTATAAATAATGTCAAAGTTTTCTTGTTAATTGACGTACCTTTACGTATTACAGGATTAACGCGGCACGCGATATACCCCACGTGGATTAGATACTCTATTTATTAATCTGTTTCTTTGTAGTAGTGAATTTAAAAAAGTTGTTTATGTGTTTCAGTTAACCCTAGAATGGAGATGTTCTTCCTCGGGGTGGGTTGTTTTACAGAATTTGAAGGATTCATCAAAATTTCAAAGTTGTTTTTAAAGTTCGGTGAAAGTTCTATCAAGTTCTGTTGTTATTACATTATTGGCCAGTCGTTTCACAGTGCGTGAATAGTAACAGAATTAAAATAAAACTTTCACAGAACATAAACATTAACTATGAAATTTTGATGAATCCTTCAAATCATGTGAAACAATCCGCTCTTAGTCTACTAATGTAAGCGACTAGTATATTTTACTTCCATTTTAAATTAGGTGTTTTTCTCCTGTCTTTGATTAATCTCTCTCGTTTAGGGTAGTAAATATTGCGATCATTCATAATATACATTTTTATTGCTTAAATTAATCTAAAATATGCATAATTCACTCGTTTATTGTGCCTGAAAAGCTATCATTAAATATCACTCGATATTTCCTATCGTACAATCTCAGACGTTAAATTTCATCAGTGGAAAAATATTAAACTTACCTACGATAGTTTATATTTAATATTTAGTCTACGTTTCCCTGGTGCCAAGAAGACAAGCGCATTGCTGAGGAAATAACTCGAGGAAAGAGTATCTTGAAAAAGGGTAGCGCGATCTGTCGGAACTTCAGTGAGAAATTAGTTTGAAGTCGGACAAGATAAATCTTACTCTTCTCTTCCTATTCTAGGGCTAACTAACATTTGATTATCTTTTACTGGTGGATATTGTAGACTGAGAATCTTAATCGTGAAAGATAAAATATGTACAGCAGCAAAAACTGGCCAACGGTATGACCTGGAGCGCTATTCCCGTTCTTTTTAAGGAAGATTCCTTAACTTTTTCCTTAGGTTTAAAGCCTTCTTACTTAACTGCGGTCCCGATACTCTCGGATGACAGCTGTCAGTTGAATTCAGCGAGCAACATCCATAAAAAATGTCAATATTTATGATGTTTTAACAAGAGAAAAACTCAATATTTGCTATGTTTTATCAAGAGGAAAACTCAATATTAAGTATGTTACTAATTACGTTATTATTTACTTTAAATATAATTAGCTAGTAAACATTATTAAACATTATATAGATGTTGACATCTTTGACAATTCACGGCAAGCGTTAATTCAAATGTCACTTTTAGAACTAGAGACAAAAAAGGTCATTACTATCTAATGAGGTAGGTACCTTTATATAAAACGTGATTCTCCGTTAAAAGGCTTACTTATGGTATTTAAAAATATAATAAAAATTTATTTAAATGAATTATAACATAATGTAATTGTTTTTAAAAGTTTTCTTTCAAAATCTTATGTCACTTGAAGATATTTCATCACTTTGTGTTTTTAAATAATCTCTTGACAATCTATTTAGGATCTTTTTACTATGTCTCACCGGAATTTCGCAGTTAATCAAGAAGTCTTTAACCCTAAAGAAAAATGTAACGAATCTTCCTTAAAAAAACGGGAATAGCGCCCGTGGTCTCTTTAACTTAACAAGAAAAAAGCCAAAACATTCAATGTATTGGCGTTTGTTTCTCAAATTTGTTACATGTCCTCTACAAAAATAATGTTAATGGAAGAGTGCAAAATGTCGATCATATGTTCCGTGGATATATCCATATCAATTTTGCTGAATAAGAAGTAACGACGGGTAATCTCTCCCAAAATTTCTGATTATAAAACCTTCTGCCCGTTTTTGCAGATATCTAATCTGGTCTTAAGGTTATGCAAATTATATGTAGAATAAGATTCTACATGGAATTTTCTCGCTTTAAACTCGTATTAAACACAAAAGATCCTCCCGTAATCATAATCCTATGCAAATTCAGGCTCTGGCTTTCTAGAACATTCTCTCTCGCATCTATCTGTTATTCTTCCAAGACACACTTCCCTAATTAGTCAATAACTCCACACAAGCTGTAAGACGGCTGCGCGGGTACACAAACAAACCTGTAAAACATTAATTCACGGCGGGCGAACCAAACTCAAATAGGAAAAGTACCGAATGCGAGTAGGAGCGGGGACGGTTATTAAATGTAAACAGTTTCATGTGTTTCCTCCCCGTTCGCTGGGGGTGGTCTAGTGATGGCCATAATCGTCATATTCTTATTTCCCATCTGATTTTTTATCGAAACATTTGCATCACTTAAATTCTGATTTTGTAGCCTACTGGTTAACACATTTTAGCTGAAATCAAATCTTGTTTTATCCTGGATATCTATTTTAATAATTGGACACTGCCAGTCTAGGTATGTTGTGTCCATTGTTAAGTATTGTAAGATTAGTCAATTGGTTCTTCATCAATTATAAAAAAAAAACACTCGAATACTTGTGTACAATCTCTTTGTTACTCAGATTACGGAATCTCTTAATTAACCCCGTAGCACATAAGTATTTGCTATTTATTATTCATTCTCCCGTCTTCGCCTGTGCCCGCTGTCACCCGTCTCTCTCCTACACATCAAAAGTTTGGATGACCTGATAAACTTAATTCAATGGCTGCCCTTAAAAATATTTTGATAAATTCATCGGATTTATATAGTAACCCAGTCTAACGCTTCAGTAGATGTTTTGTTCTCTAATTTCGGTAGTGCATTATTTCGGGTTGTCCATTTTAGATAAATTTTTTTCACCATTTTCTACTTTCTATTTAATTTTACCATAATTTTGCTGTTATTTTTGACCAGAACATCATGCTTAATAACAGAAAACTGAGACATTTTCTGAAAGTCCTACCAACAAAATGAACATCATCCAATGAACCATGTTCAGAAAGATGATAGAATCAAATAATCTTGTTGTCCATAAAGAACAGAATTACTACCTTTCGGATCATTTCCGCATCCTGGATATTGGTAAAAGTATCTCAAAACTTAAATGAATATGGCAGGAAGAATATTGCTAATTCAATATCTCGATGAATTGGATACAATAGGAAAAAAAGACACGACTGAGACCACAACAGAAATTGAGCGATGACCTCAAAAGGCAAGGACAGCTAAACTCACCAACAATTATGTATATTGGATAGGGACAGAAAGGAGTCTTCTACCCAAAATGTCAAATAATGTCACTGTTGCCTAAAACTACCAGCGGAAGAAATGAGAACCCCTTCACAGTCCGCAAATCTTTATTTTTACTTGATTAACTTCACATTTGGTTTTACTTGTTTATTGGGACTTATTTTTCTTTAGTTATTTAAAAAAAGTACAGTTTAACGTTATTTTTTAGATTACCCAAAGGCACGAGATGCTCGAAACCATAGGAGCTTAGTTGAATTTCTGTAAGATCTGGGAGATTAATAAATAAATAAAACATCATTCGATTATTTCAATAGCAGAGGTTTCGATTACCAGCATTTTGCGTGGACGCCCTACACTAGCTGGTGAAGGTAGGAGGTGGTTTGTTCCCATAAAATAAACAGCGAGTTTTCGTGTATTTGAGTATAGTTTTGAAATTAAAGAGGCGGTCGATATATTAATGGGTTAGGTGTTACGCGGTTTGCCGTATTTGTAGGAGGACTAAATTAGCACATATCTACGTTATTATTTTATGAATTAATCATCTTGAACTAGAATGCAAAGGGCTTTCGTTTTAAACTAATACAATAATAATTACAGTTGATTCAATAAAAAAATTACAAGCAATTTAATAATAATGAAAAAAACAAATTTAATTTATTAATCTTCAGGTAGGTATTCAATAAGGAGAGCTGTAGCTTCGCCAAGGTTTATTTACAATATGTTTTTTTAAATATTTAGTTTCAATACATATTTTTTTTCGATTATTTAATTAAATTCGACAAAGCTAATAAGGTGATTTGTAATGTTTTTCTTAGTCCTCCTCACTAGGATTTCCTGTGCTGAGGCGGACTAGGCTTTATTTAAGAATTGGCTGTTTTTAAGCTCCTACGAAACTATGAAATTCTTTTCAAGATGCAGGATAACTCCTCTTCTTTGAGCCAGGTTTTGATTTGATTTTTGAAATCATTTGACTTTCTCTTTTTTATTTTTTTTTTTATTTTATGGCCGGTGGAAGTGAATTATATAGCTTAATGGAGAGATATTTATAATTCCTTTGTCCGAGAGCAGTATTAAATTTAGGAATATTCATAATATCATTAAGAGCTTTGTATCGGTAAAGTTTCTCCTCTGATTTTAAATTACTGTACTGTGCGCTACTGTAGTTTTGAGATCAATCCTGATTTGAATATAATATAATAACTCATTTTCACTATGTTTTATAAATATTAAAAGCTGCTTTGTATCGTTTTGATGAACAATAATTATGTTTATAGCTTTAAATTAATGTAAACTAATATAAATTTATCACCGTATTTGCCACTTAATAGTATAAATGATGATCTCCACATTGGGACACCACTATTCCGGGGTTTATCGTTGGTAATTTGGTTTATTGCTCGCTCTATGGCCTCTCTCTACCGACTATTATTATTATTACCGCATTAAGATTTATAATTTGTTAAAATAACCTTTATGTTTAAAAGATAACGTAAATCTGTGGTTATTACTGATAGTTTTAATAGGTTTAATCCAGCGTATTTCATGGGAATTTAGTAGTTACCTATTACTTTAATAATTATAATCCATATATGTCTAGCGACTCTTTGCGATTTCACTGCAATAACTAACTAAGTAAGGCTGGGAATACACAAGCTGCTACAAGCAGACGATTTAGACAGCTTCAAGCAGTGACTGCATAGCGATCTACAGTTCACATAGAAAAAAAAATCTCACGTCTATGTTTTACAGAAAAACCTACTGCTTAGCTGTCGAAATCGACTGCTTGTACCAGTCTGTGAATTCCCATCCTAAGATATTTCCTGCATGATAATACTTCATCTCAGGTATGGGGGCCAGAGGACACCGTTTATGTCCTAATGGTTGAGAAAATCCAAAAGAAATTCTTACGATTCCTCTACATGAGAGAGTTCGGTTTTTACCCATGGCTGTTTCCAACAGCTTTTATCTCGGGAATGCTGGGTATTTGCAGCCTAAGTTCTAGGAGAGATATAGCATTACTACTTATGGCTCATAAACTATTGAACGGTGTATTAGCAATACCTGACATCCTGGCTGAAATAGGATTTTATGTCCCTGATAATTTCACGCGAGGCCGCCAACACAGGCTTCTGTTTCTTCCAAGGTGCAGAGCTAACTTACCAATGGTGATGCCTCTGGGAAGACTTACTAGGTTAATTAACTGCCTCGCAGGAAATGTGGATATTTTTCACATGACCTATGATAATTTTAAGCACGAACTCATTATGTTATAACATTATGTTCCTACTTATAACTCTTTGTAGCTATTTTTGTGTTACCTCTGTGATTAATAACTGTTCTAACTATATTTCTGTAATTTTTATCGCTTTTGCATTGTATTGTTCTTTATAACTGTTTTTGCAAAATAAATAAATAAAAGTACCTTGTATTTTCTTTATCTCTGTTATTTCATTCCATTTTCACTCATTAAACTACATTTTCATTCACGTCTGTTGAAGCTAGAGTTAGAGGCTAGATTTTCAGAAGCTAGGTAAGTCGTGCAAAGCCTGTAAGTAAATTTATTTAATTATTTTTCACAGTCTCCATAACACAGTTGTACAACAATATATTGATATTAAAGATGTAGAATGAACTGCACTAAATGAGAAATGGTAAAATAATATAATAATATCCAATACTACAAGTAACTAAACATTTGTAAATTAATGATTTACATAACACTAAAGCACGATAATCTGTATCAAACATGTTAGAAGTGGAAGGTTGATAGGAAAAGTATACATGTGGGTCAGTTTTACAATTATTTTGTAAAATGAGTCAAAAGATAGTCGCAACATTGTTGTAAGTGACATTTAAAATGTCAACGGTCAATGTAGCATCGTTGAGCAGTTGAGTCGCTCTGCTGATTAGCGTGTTATGGTAAGCTGAATTTCTCGCTTTTGGAGCATAAAATAATGCATGGGATCTCTCACTAGTATACTTGTTAGGAACTTAAAAATTAAAATCTTTTCGGCTACAACAACATCAATAATGTTGTTTTTTTTTTAATCATAGCACTCTAGTACACCAAAATGTCGCGGGCCTCCCCTGATCTAATCATATAACGTAGGTATAAAGGCAACATATTCACCCACTAAACTCAACGAAAATTCTCAATGAAAAACTTCTAATCGCTACTGCAAGCTATCGCTAGAAGTAGACCACACGGTGGTGCAGTAGAAAATTGTACGTTCTCTATAATGGAAATGGAAATTTCATTGGCAACCCAAATTCAATTATTTTTCTGCATGCGAATGCAATACAACTCCATCTGCAGGCGGTGAATTCCTAACTCGTGAATACACATGGCTTTGTCGATAAAGAGGTTGAATGAAATCCAATTTGGAACCTAAAGCAAAAGGGATAATCCCCAAATACCAACCCGAATAGTTGAATGAGTTTGCATTAAATGCTGCTTGAAAATTTTCTTTTCTTAGTAACTTATTGTCCGCCGATTATAACAGTTTTATAGAACATAGTTAATAACAAACGATATAGATTTTTATAACTGTCCTAAAATTCACTTTTGTTGGATTGCAGTGAATATTCGTCGCAGAAAAGCAACCCCGCTGTAACCACCACTACTCACTAAAATACTTTGTGTACACTATTCCTCGGGGTATTTTTTCTGCGTCGATCTATCTGGATCCCGTGACTCTACAATGAAAATAACAACTCTACGACATTGGAAAAACTCTTCGTTTTGTCGATATTACGTTTTTAATTGATGCATAAGCCTCAAAATCCTGAGGCTGTTATAGAAATATTGCTTTGCTGCGACGATATGTGAAGTCACACATATTTTTAAATTCAAATTTAATAAATATAATAAGCAGTATTTTGGTTACACCACTGCAATGTTTAATATATAAATATCAACATGTATACTGCGTATCCTGTGATGAGGGAAGCTTCGCTTCAGAAACATGTTGATATTTATATATTAAACGGTGCAGTGGTGTAAACAAAGCACTTATTATTAATTTTATTTCAATAATAATAATCCTTTATTTCAGATGGTATACAGGGGTAGGGAAATGCAACATGTTCCATATGTTACAATAACAAAAAATAAATAGACATAACACTACATTAAAAAAAAGATCAAAAAATAAAATAACATTATACGTTTATGTTGGATATTTGACGGTTTCCCGATCCAGAGGACCATTAAGAGGGATTCCATCCAGGCAGCCGTGGCAGTAATGATAGTATTCTTGGATTGGCGAACTCTGCACCATGAGCTTCCCATGCGGTGATGGAGACGTGCCCTGAAAGAGTGCATTCATCCCTCCAGGAACATTTCCGTAGCGCTGCAGTATCTCGGTAGGCTGAATAGTTGGCGATGTAATTATTAGTAGTAATTAATTGATAAACTAAAGTTCTTAAAAACTTAAGACAAGATTTTTGTGCATAGCGCAAAGGGTAACAATTATTATTTTTATAAACAATAATTTTTAATCTAAAACACTCATCCAAATTGAAAAACCTTCCGAGCAAAGATAAATGTCGCCGGCAGGACTCGAACCCGCACCCTTCTAATGTCCGGTTAGATGCTCTACCGTTGAGCTACGTCGGCTTATCGCAAACCCGCCAAGTTAATCAATATATACTAGTGTTCCATTCAATAATTACTATTTTTATTATATTTTCACCTGTAAACAACCAACTTTATTAGTTGGCGGGTTTGCGATAAGCCGACGTAGCTCAACGGTAGAGCATCTGACCGGACATCAGAAGGGTGCAGGTTCGAGTCCTGTCGGCGACATTTATCTTTGCTCGGAAAGGTTTTTTTCAATTTGGATGAGTGCTTCAGGCTAATAATTATTGTTTATAAAAGTAATTGTTACCCTTTGCGCTATGCACAAAAATCTTGTCTTAAGTTTTTTAAGAACTTTAGTTTATCAATTAATAAATATTTGACAAGTCAAAACATTTTTCACCAAATAAAATGTAGACATAATTTGTCTCGACGCCACCTATTGAGGAATTTAGCCGTTACAAAGCCTTCCTCATACTAATAAAGTTGGTTGTTTACAGGTGAAATATAATAAAAAATAGTAATTATTGAATGAAACACTAGTATATATTGATTAACTTGGCGGGTTTGCGATAAGCCGACGTAGCTCAACGGTAGAGCATCTGACCGGATATTAGAAGGGTGCGGGTTCGAGTCCCGCCGGCGACATTTATCTTTGCTCGGAAGGTTTTTTCAATTTGGATGAGTGTTTTAGATTAATAATTATTGTTTATAAAAATAATAATTATTAGTAGTAATATTTGCGCAACGTGTAGATACTCTCAGTATCGCCCTGGTGACTACCGTTCAGAATAGAAACGCTGCTTGAAATGGCTTTAGCTGCGTTTGATAACAGATCTGAATAACCAGATACTTTTCAACCTTGGTCTTCCCGTCTCATTCCCTTCCCCAATTTATTGAGCTTCAAAAAATACCCCAATTGATGATGCCATAGTTCTACTAATTCCGGGACTCTTTTGAGGTATTCGCCTAAAAACCAAAATATATGTTTTACAGTATTAAACTCACATGCATAAATAAATTAAGTTAAACGCATGATCAAAGTACGATCTGACTACCTCCATAATTTTATAATCCACCTTCAAATGAGCTTCCTCGTTAATGTTACCCACCCAAAACACTGTCGTCAATATCAGTCACCGTTTACTAAGAAACCCCAAAACTTTCCATTTTCCTTTCCAAAGAACAAATTTAACATTCTACCAACCTCTTGTGCGAATGTGCCGACTTTATAACATCCACTTTAGTGGCAAAATAATTGACATGTTTAGCTTCCCGAACTTTAATAAATTTCTCAAATCTTTTGAAATTCAGTATTTCTACCTCTCTATTCACTTCTGTCTTTCAGAAGGCTCTAATCATACTTTTGTTTTCACTTGACCCAAACCTTATTTTCTTTTGTATACATATTGTTGTAAACGTTTATTGGACGGTTTGTATTTGTTATTTGTTATTTATTTGAAAGTTTTATCTTGACCCTCTGTCTCTTCTGTATAATGTAAATAAAAATAAATAAAAAATTTAAAAAAATATATGTAATCAATGAATAAGATAATTAAAAAATCTCGACTAAATATTATACAGAAAAAGATATGGAACATAAAAAGGAAACGATCGCAACTGGGACTCGAACCCGGATCCTCTAATATTACCGGGACTGGTGTCTCTACCAATTGAACTATTTTATTTATTTATTATTGAAGTATTTTACGTTTTTTTTTTCAATTTTATAATTTTTTTATTGTATAATATTATTTTTAATGCAATGGCAATTTATAGCCGTTAAAGCGCCACATGTAGCTTGTCAGCAGAAGATTAGTTTGAAAAAATTATATAAATGAAATAATCATACAAATAGTAGCTCAACAATAGAACAATATAGACAATGCACACAAGGTGAAAATAAATCATTTAAAAATGAAAAGGTCTCGAAGGTCGCGGGTTCAAATCCCGGCATGCGCAAGTAAATTTTATTTATTTAATTTGTGCTGTTTCACAATGAATTCATTTAAAAATAATATATAATATATTTGCGTACCTTCCAGAGTGGAAGATACTCTCATTATCGCCCTGGTGAAAGAACACCATTCAAAATTGAAACGTTCCTTGAAATGGCTTTTAGCCGTGTTTGGTGACCAAATCTGAATATCCAGGTATTTACCCACCTTCATCTTACCCTTCTCCTTCTGTTCTCCAATATTTTCAGCCTCACAACATTCCCTAATTGGGGATTCCATAGTTTGACTGGCTCCAGACGGTTGGGAGCAGTTGGGACTCTTGTGCGGTATTCATATAAAAAAATATTTAAAAAAGCATCACACAAGTTGAGAGTTATAAAAACAGTAGTACAGTTTTGTTACAGTGAGAATAGACTCATATGATAGTAGAACTTAAATAATTTTTAAGATATCCACAGATATCAAGGAGCTATACAATCAAGGAGACCATCATATTTATCATTTCATTCTTCAATTTAAGAATTATAGATATTATTCTATTAGATAGGTATATCCGATACACTATCTAGAATACAAATATATTCTGGTGGAATTTTTGCAATGATACAAAAGATAGTAGTAAAAAATGTGGGACTTAATTAGGGATAATATTGATAATTCTAAAATTTTCGACAAAAATGACTAGAAAATAATTAGGTTTCAATAGCTCAATTGGTAGAGACGCCAGTCCGCGTAAGATTAGAAGATCTGGGTTGAGTCCCATTTGCGACCGGTAACAATTTTTTTTCTGTCTTTTTCATATTTTGTAGAGATTTGTTGATATTTTTTTTTTTTTTCAAATAATTAAATATTGCAATGAGATTTAAAAGCTTCCATAAGGTATTCCAATAAATCAAAAACATACGTATCTCGAGTTCAACATAATAGCGGTTCTAATGATTATAGTCTTTAGTGAATTGAAATTCGGCGCCTTTTCTCGCGCGTTTTAATTTAGCCATTGTTTGAATCGCTCCGCTGAAATCAATCCGTAATTAAAAATTCACGATGCGGGCGGATTTAATTAATTTACGGCTGCATATTTTCACCTGCAGCCACGCATTTGACGGAACTTTTGAAGCCCTGATTATTCATACGCTTTTAAAATACTGAATAAATTTATCTGCTTTAAAAAAATCAGCACTTAATGAACCGAGGCGTAGTGGCCTACGCATTTCAGTTTGAATCGGAAAATTATTGAAGTTCGTTTTTCCGTTTTGGTTTTTCATTTGAATACTGTATAAAAGTCCCAATTGATTTTAACTGTTCGGGGGCAGTGAGACTATTGCATCTCCAATTGGGGTATGTTATGAGGCTGAAAGGAGACGGGAAGGGAAGGAGATGGGGAAATGGAAGTTTGGGAATATCCTGGCTTTTTCAAATCTAGTCACTAAACATTGGTATCGCCAGTTCAAGCAACGTTTCGATTTTGAATGGGTTGTCTTTCACCAGGGCGATAAATTAGGTGTAGTCCTTATTTACCACTTTCTTCACTAAATTCTCCTCTTTGTTTGTCTGTTAAGTAATTGTTTGTCCCTTATGTTGTGATCAATGTATCTAGTGTAATTTCTCAAAATTCCTAATTTTAGTAGATTCACCGGTTTCCTTCTTTTAGGTACCACTAGTTTCCGGACGCCGTGTATAATAAACTTATAATTTGAGTGCACTTTTCAAATTTCCAAGTGGTGCATATAATAGTGAAAAAAAAGAATCGTGGTTGAAGGCTATTTAACTTGCGAGTCAATCAAGAACTCTTTTCTATGCTCAAAACATTTTGAAGACAATTTCGTCAACAGATCATTGAATGCAATTCGATGAAGGATGACGTAATGCCCGCTACATTATATTGACATGTATTAGGTTATGGAGATTTTATGAAAAATTATGTATACACTTTATTAAAATTGATTATTATTTCCTACTTTATTATTACACTTACTGTGTTTTTATTTCAATAAGGGGTGGATTATGAAAAGTAAGAAATAATTATTGTTTCCCCTAAATGTCCATCAAATGTCATGCTACTAAAAAATTCACATTGGCAACCACGGAAACGGTAAGCCGTCTCCGCCAACTTGGCTGCCATTTTAGGATGGCTGTTAGGATAGATATTATTTTTGGTATGACAAATCCGTTCTTATGCATGTTATTTAGTCATTGGCAATACGTTTCTATTTAGATCTGTGTAATAAAATTGATCCAAATTAATTCACTAGCGTTAAACGCAAAATTGTTAAACGCAATTTAGTCAATCGATGTTAACCCTTCTGTAAAATTCAGTGGTCAGTCGGGTTCTGGTTTTCTAAATATCACCGTGTCAAAATGTTTGTACAATGGTGTGACCTCCTTAGCGATAATATCGCTCTATCCGGGCCTAAATGTCGCGGCTTACTGATTCGGCGAAATGTCAATAGAACAATGAATTTTGTCTGGAATTTTCATGTAATTCATAAAAAAAACATTGACCTATGTATTTTCAAACTAGAATTGAATATCTGGGATTTACCCAATCCCTCATATATTATTTATTCGTCCCCTCTCATTTCCTCCCATCTCACAATATTTAGAGCTGGTAGTACCATATTTTTACTGAATCCAGGCTTCTGAGGTATTTGAAAAAAAAATATCACTAATTTCGTGGTTTTTCATACAAGTTAACTTAGAAGGTCTTTTTTAAAAGTCTCGTGAATTCGAATAAACAATTCACTTTTTGGACGTGGGTAAACTAGGTGTTGACTTTGAGGAAATGTAGTGAACAGTATAAAAAAAATCTTAGGTATTTGGGTGACCGACATAAAAAACGGTATTCTGACTTTCTGGAGTTGTCGTCCAAAAACAAAAACATACCTTTGACGACCTCCATGGTCGAGGGGTAAGGCTCTCGACTACGAATCCGAAGGTCGCGGGTTCAAATTCCGGCGTGCGCAAGTAAATTTTATTTAATTAATTTGAGTTGTTTCACAATTAATTCATTTAAAAATAATATATAGTATATTTTCGCACGTTCCAGAGTGGGAGATACTCTCAGTATCGCCCTGGTGAAAGACCACCGTTCAGAATTGAAACGTTGCTTGAAATGGCTTTTGGCCGTGTTTGGTGACCAGATCTGAATAGCCAGGTATTTCCCCGCCTTCCTCTTCCCCTACTCTTTCCCCTCCCCAATACCTTCAGCTTCACAACATTCCCCAATCGGGGATGCCAAAGGCTCACTGGCTCCAGACGGTTGGGAGCAGTTGGGACTTTTCTGCGGTATTCATATAAAAAAATACCTGTTTTGCAGTGGCGTGCATTGCTCTATGTTCAAAGCTATGTGCGTTGTATCTCATTTCATTGTGCAGAAAAGAACGATTGCGATAAAAATCTACAAAATTTTTAGAAATGGTGATTTTTAACAGAAATTTGTTGTTTTTTTGCTATTGTATTTTATTTTATTTTATGGTAGATTTTTCTTAGGTCAAGCATAGCTTTTCAACTTATATGAACTGCCCGCCACTGTTATTATGTTATTAACAAAATATATATTTTTTGAGATTACATTACATCATTACTTTCAAACATTTTTTCGCCATCCAAACCTTACCATTCACGTGCCACTTCTACAGCCCACTTGCCACCCACTGCCACCTACTTCCACCCACTTGCCACCTCCTCCCCCCCCGGTGCCACCCTACCGCCACTCTACCGCCCAACCCCTTTTCTAACCACGCCAATGGCCGACGAACCCCGCAATGTTGTACTGAATAATTTATATATTTCGTAGAACTCCCGCTATTTTGTGTGTATGAATAATCATTAGCGTAGCATTCAGACTAGGGGTAGGTAAGAAGGAAACACGGTGGACGAGTAGTCCAGTGACGTGCTGTCATTTTATGGTATTAATTAATAGGGGTTATCATATTTCTTCTGGGCTGCCCGCCACAGATTCCCCCTTTCTCTACATCAGTCCGCTTTCGATGAGAAATAGCATTCAAAAGATTAATAATCTTAATTCATATTTCTCTTGATTTTGAGTTGAAGCTAGAAACCATCCTGAAAACTTAATTTTTAAAATATTTTTGAAGAGTCCTAACTGCTCTCTATTAACCAGAGCGAGTGAGACCATGGCATCAACAATTAGTTTATATTGTGAGAGTGAAGAGTATGGGGAGGGGAAACAGAAGGTGGGATAGTACCTGGAAATTCAGATCTGATCACTAAACACGATTAAAGTAATTTCAATTCTGAATGCGGGTCTTCAATCAGGGCGATACTGAGAGTATCTAACACTCGTGGAACGTGCCACAAGTATACTATATACATGTCGTCGTCATAGAGAAAATACCTTCCAAAACTGATCCGTAGGAATTATAAACTGATTTTTGAGAGTCACGAATTGTTTTTAAAACATGAACAATGTGATTTGTGCTTAGGTATAGATGCATTAATGTATGTTCACAAATAAAAACCTCAAACTTGAAGTCCAAATAACATATTTTTAGAAGGGAAAGGTTGAAGTTCCTATGTTTAAGGGGGAGAGGGATGTCAGAGAGTTATTATTTATTAATTCAAAATAATGATAGTATTATTACGCAATACGATAAACATAATGTTTTTAAATAGAAAAATATTTTATAAATTTACATAGGCTTATATTTATGAAAATCTAATCAGAAATATTACCTTTTCTGACCGTCCCATTGTATATTTTACTAAATATTTAAAATACGAATATGATTTTTAAAGCGGAGAAAATTATTTTTAATCCTTTCTCCTTCACAGCATTTTTTAAGCATATTCAACTTTTTAAATGTTTTTTTAAAACATGCGTAGAACGGTCAGAAATGTGTAATGTTTCTGATTATATTTTGATAATTGCTTAGCCCATGCAAATTTAAAAAAAAACGTAATAAATATTTTTCTCTTAAATAACACCATGTTTATCGTATTGCATTACCATTATTTTGAATTAATAAATAATAACTCTCCGACGTCCCTCTCCCCGTCAATATACTTATATTTGACCAACCGAAAAGCAGATATATTCTCACCTGTATATTTATGTATTTAATGGAAAGGCGGCATTACAATCATCTCTTGAGATTATAAAATATGAGCATGGAGACAAATAATCTCAGGTCAAATATAGACCCACTAGGGGCGGCTAATTATACTCTGTTTATAGTCGAATTATTTTTAAAAAGAAACATCAATTGTAGGTGAACGAATTTATGTATAAAATTAAAGACGTCCTTATTTATTCTACTGAATTTAAATGGCCTACTATTGAAATATGTAAAAAAATGGTACCGGGCTTATTGTAGTTTTATTGTATGTGTGGTTCGTGGCCACGTGCAATGACGAAAAACGTCCATGAGGATGAACCAGAGGTCAACGGCGGTCATCACGGGGCGTCAGGTCCATGGATGATTAGTAGGGCACGGGTGGTGCGGCGATCAGGCATAAAGAAGGATGGTCAGGTTACCATCGGGCCTCAATACGGGCGTCAACCTTCCCCGAATTAGATTTCTTCCACGTTGAATGATGATATTGGCGGAAGTAATAATGTTCTGTTATAATGGTTTGATAATGGCGAGCTTGATTCGTCACTCGGCCGCTAGCGGTGTCTGTCCAAAGAATGGCCGCCTCTCACAGCTATCAACCCCATAGAAGATTGTTCACAAGGTTGCCAATCCAAACGACACAAAAACATAGATAGTTTCTCCTATACACGAACAATTCGGCAGCCAAATATTGGTGAAATGCAATAACGTGAGCCATACACAAATACATCTTGTTACAAATAAAATTTGTACCAATATTTTACAAATATTTGAGTCAACTGCATGGGATGTATTTTCCCGTTAACGACGATATTATTTTATTTGAATTAAATGTTGACAAACACAATTTAATTAAATAAAATTTTATCATTGTAGAAGACAGTGTTAACAACTCTTAACGAAAGTGGGAACTAGATATACAGAAAATAAAAGGAACGACAGTGATTCTCGACTGGGATTCGAACCCAGATCCTGTAGTCTTACCGGGACAATACCTCTACCAATTGAGCCTAGTTAAATTCGATCAATGATTAAATATTACAATGAGGTTTATAAGCTTCAGTAATATAATTCTAGGATTCGAACCCGTGGCCTCGGGGATTTTACCCCTTGATCACGGACCACATCTATCACAATCGCAACATTTTTTTTGTAAAATACGAATATCAATATATTGTCTTTTTTCCAAGTCTTCACTCACGTCAGGAATATTTTAACCCCAAAAACGTGTTTCACAATCCGCATTTTGTATAGGAAGTTAAGAGTGTGCCCACGGGAGTCGTAGACGCAATTTTACTTAACATTTTTTGTCTACCTTCTTACGAACAAAGGCTAAGATAAGTAGACGTAATTATGAATTGAAACTTACTTCTGCTTCAAACAACCGCAAAATAAAAATATTTTTATATTAAAAAATGGACACTAACAACACTTCTTGGGAATTCATATGGAGTATGGATTACCAAAATATATTTGCAAAATTTTCTGTGCCAGGATTTTCAAATAAAGAATACCGCGCACATTTTTATTTAAACAAGTGAACCGTATGAAATAATCCTGCGGTCCTAAGCGTTTTGCATCCCGTCTTTAAAAAAAATGTTTATTTATTGTTTCTTTATGTTACATTTATTATTTAAAATTCCATTTTTAGCCTCACTAGGACTAAGCCTATATCGAGGGTAACTATTTTATATGCATAGTATGATCCTTAGACTATTCTATAAGAGATATACACCCCGATTATATCTATATAATGATCAATTTGTTTGATGCTTTTGTGTAATAATTGTGTTAATATTTCAAATAAATAAAAAATAAAAAATCTGTTAGCCAATACTAAAAATATCAATTTTTTGTATAGGCGCTTGGAAAGCGCGGCACGCCACTGGTAGTCCCTTGCTAGGTTGGGATTTGAAGTGGCTCGGGGCAGCGGCGTTCATTAAAAATATATCCAACTTGGCATATCAAAGTTGATACCAATTTTCGGGGCTGCCCAGCCCTTACATTACGGACGTCATTTCTATTAACGATTTACCTCCACAAATTGAGGTCGATGCAATGGTATCTTGGAACATTATTAATACGCACGTTTCTTACTTTGAAAAATTGTTCTATTTTCATTTCCAGCAGAATTCAAACGTTATAAAAGTCCGTCTAAAAAGACTCTTTTTTAATTTCATAAAAAAACTTACATTTTCCCTTTTTTTCTAGAAAGGTTACCTAAATAAATACACTTGTACTTTTACACGGTACGTACGTTCCACGGAATACCGTGTAAAAAAAACGTTCGAAATAAATCAAATTAATGATGGATAGGTTTCCTGGTATAAAAATATAATAAAATTCATTATTGTTTATTGTACCTTAATTTTATAAAAAAGTACATACTTAAAAAAAATCGGAACAAAGATTATTCACTCTCACTATTAGACAATAGACGGACCCGTTTACGCATATTGGGTACGACATCGCTTCATCACTGTGCCTGTGTAATTTTCCTTTCCAAATTTTCAGGTTTAATGGGTTTAAACAAAAATTCTGCTATCGATCATTGTGACATACTCGTATATGTGTATCGATCAAATCATATTGAAAATGTGGAGCTCGTTCCACATTGTGTTCATTTGTTATGAAATGATTCCCAAGTTCGTTAGCCAGTTGTAGGCGTTGAAGGAATGAATGCGATGTTATTGGACCTCCTTCATCATCGTCACTCTGCAGAGTCTCGCGATTTCTCCCCTGCTTTATCTTAGCCCCTTCGGCATACCTCTCTGCGCATATTACTGAGCAGTAAATACATTCAGGGAATGTAGCACCGTGTTATTTAGTAACCGTGTTTAACCGTAATAAAAGAGAGTCCAGTGTACATTAAAAAATTTTTACACTCTATTTATTTTGTTCATTTAATTTCAGAAGGAATAATATATATTTTTTTATATACTAAGACTTTTTTCTTCTTTAAAGACGTCTGAAAGGCAATTATATAAATTGCTACCATCGTTTGTTTGTTTATTACCCAAGTTTATTCGTTGTGGTATATAGTAGCTATGGTAGTTTTTTAAATCTGGCATTTCGCTAGATGTTATTTCAATAGTGTCTATACTCTATACTCTATACTCACAAACGTCGTTCTTGAGGAGTAATCCCGCTCTAGAATTTCGGTGAAGAAATTTTTTTTATCTTAAATGGTGCCTTAGAGTCTTAGAAATAAGGTACAATAAATTTTACATTGGGAAAATATTTTAAGTGCATACTTAAAATGTGATTGAGATCACAAAATATGTACGGAGGCTGACGAGCGCTGCATTCAGCTTTAGGACCGATCACTGACTGACTTGACGCTGCAACAGAGGATAGGATATTCTTAAAATCAGTCAAAAAACCAGAAAAGTAAGAAGACGTTAACCTGCATTTTGCAGGCATTGCAGACTAGAATCACTGTTTTTTTTTTTATTTTATTTTTATTGAAAATTGCCACTTGAAATTAAAAACGCGTATACTGCAATTTTCAAACTGGCAGGAAGTATAACTTCTACACATATTAAGAGGAACGGCTGTTTAAACTTGATTTTGGATTTGGTTGAAAGGTTTTCTTTAATTTTGGATTTGGAAGAAAGGTTTTTTTTTTAAATGTTTTGTTTTTGTATTTTTATTTACTTAATCATATTTACATAGCGAATACGATAATTAAAAAAAATACATTAAACCCGCAAATGAATTTCTATGTTGCCTCTAAAATTACGATTTTTTTTCATTGCCTATAACTTCATAATTTAAAACAATAATAATTAAAATACTTCTCATTCGTACTAGATATTTACTAAACCTTTAATTAAAAAAAATATATATATTATTCAGTTTGGTTGTGTATTTTGGCCACAAATCCAAAATTATGTTTTAATCCGTTCAATGTAGTTTCAAAAATAATTTTTCTTTGTTGTAAGTACCGATTTGTAATTTTTGTTTCATTTATTGTACAAAAAAATGCTTTCTTTTCAAACTTGCGCAATTAAAAAAAAAATTCCATATTTAATTTTATCTCGAACTGAAAGCTTTTACGTTCTTTGTTACATGTAAAAGAAATGAAGAAGAAATCTTTCCGGCTGTGGAAAGCTATCCGTTAGTAAATTATTGATAATTTTCTGAATATAATTTACAATACGTACAATATAGAATTTTAATCAGATTTGTATTCCATTCTCTAAATTACCATTAAAAAATTGTTGAATTGGAACGTTTTTCCGGGCGCTAGAATGGCATTGCCCCTTAACTCAAAACACCCGATTTTTTAAACTTATAGCAGTGTGATTTAACGTCCTTTTACGTCTAACGTCGAATTGTTGAAGATCTTGATCCTTTGAATAGGCGTATTCTTTCTTACTCCCACTGAATTCATCGGCAAGTGAGTTCCAACCAATCACCTATAGTTCAGTTTTCAACAAGTTCCATTTAGCCCAATTTAGTTGAATTGAATTCGTTTCCGGCTGGCCAGAGTTCAATGGCGTCTGAAACTGCATACCGTCACAATCATTCCTTAGTATCGCTGTGAATTCTTTTGTAGATGGGAGATGAGACTCATATTGATCCGTGTTGAATAAGACATATTCAAAACTCTGTTTTTCGCAACGTTATACATGACGTGTAAACATACCAAGTTCACTTATAAATATACTTTAATAGTACACAACTGCTGATTCTGTACGAAAATCGCAAGTCCGCCCCACTGAATTTGGCAGCCACCTCTGATCGGGAACCCCAAAATACCAACAACAAAAAAACCCTTGACTTTGTGCAGAAACGGGCAGTCCACTTTACAGATTCGCCTATCTTAACGAACGGATTGCAATCTTTGGTGCAGGTGGGAATGTTGTCCTTGTTCTACCGGTATTTCAATGGAAAATTCTCTAAGGAACTAGCATCATTGATCTCTTCGGCACCAATGTACAGTAGAGAAACACGTCATACGCGTGCCCATCATTTATACACAATTGACATTTGTCATATGAGAACGGGTCGCTTCTACGACTCATTCTTGACTTCAAGTGTTCAACAGCTCGTCAGAGGAATGATCTGCTAGCCTATGTGTGTCCTCCCTCCCACAACATGGGCCTCTTCAAGACCCAGGCTCACTCCTTCCTGTCCTCTAAAATTCCCTCCACACAGCATCCTCAAAGATGACATAGGCCTTCAGGGAAATTATTTCCCTCAGGGCATCCTGTATTCTAAGCGACTATTCGCATTTTTCCATAGATTCACGTAGGAAATACTCACACGCATATATTGCTTTGTGTAATCCATCAGTAAAAATAAACCTATTATAATCGTTTCAAAATTAATATTATTAAAATTGTAAAATATCATCCGGAAGTAATTCCGTCTCTGCTTGGTTTAACTTGGCGAACTATTATTTAAACACCCATAGAATAGTAGGTGATTGTTCTTACTAACTCCATTATCATTTATCTTTTTTCAGGTAAGACCCCGAGCTGCTCTGACATCAGACAAAGCCTGGTCCGAGTCTCGACTGCAGTTGGGAAACTCGCTGAATGCACCGCGCTTAACTTGGAACCTACATCTCTCGCCGCGATGCACCCAAATTCAATGCATTCAAAGATTTGCATCACAACTGCTTTTACATAAGTTAAGTTTTAATTTGGAATTCAAACGAGGTGAAGAATAATTCTTACTATCGTTTGGCAATGGGGTGAGAAATTCAGCTTTATTGCAGGTATGTAAAATGGTTTTTAATTCAATACTTCGTTTTGTCTTTTACGATGAGAGACGTTATAATAAGTTATTTTATTGTGTTCATTCATTTCAAAATAATGAGTTATTCGAGAGAAAAAGTTTTATAAAAATAGGTTTTTTAACTTATGTTTTAAATTAAATGATTTCAAATTCAAATCTGAGCTACGAAGGTGACGAAATTGATCGAAATAAAGATTGGTAATCATCTCATTTATTCTCAGTACAGGCATCATGTTTCTGGAATGAACTGCCCTCTCAAAGCTCATTCTTAAGCCTAAAGTGAAGAGTTTCTTTTCTTCTTTCCACCAGCATAATTATGGTTAATTCCCATTCACTTTAATTCCTTCCCTTTACTTCCCCCCCTTATCCCTTTCTTACCCGAAACATTAATTTTAAAATGCATAGTACGTTTTAAAAGTCGCTATATAATTTTTTCCCCACTAAGGGTTGGTTGGCTAAAAATAAATATAAATATGTGTATGCATTATATATAATAAGTATGTACTGAAAAAAAGTTAATAAAATGCTTATTTGTCTTGATTAAGGCTTCTTCTTAATTAAAGGCTATGCTTTATCAAATAAAGTAGATCGAATGCAGTAAATATGATTAAATGTCGGAATTAGGAGGTTCGAATTAAATTATTATTCATATATACAATCTTAAGGAGTTGGATTCACAGATGCCACTGATACCTTTTTATTTTCTGTATCGTTTTCGGTTTCATGTTTCATTTGAGATTTGTTAATATTGTCTTCTTCAATGATTAAATAATACAACGAGTTTTATAGGCTTCAATAAGTTATTTCAATAAATTGATATTCTTTAATTTTGCTCGAAAACCTTTTTCCCAAAGAGGAGTATTAAAACGCATAACCAATGCTTAATTTGTATGTCTTTTTCTTTCATCTATCTGTCTTTTCATTTCGCTAATCAATCTAAATATATCTTTCATCCGGTATAATAAATAAATATATCATTTCGGTACCAACCTGGACCAATTATCCTTGACACAAATCATTACCTTGAACGTGCCTCGGTCGCTAAGCGATGTGAATTTTTTCGTCCGTTTAGCGGCACTTTTCATCGCCACCTTTACCCCACTCGCGCCATTCCTGTACAATTAATTGGCACCGTTAAAATTGATGTTTTAATTAAACCCCCTTGGAACACCCCCTCTCCCTCTCGAACTACCCCCGAAATGAGGGGGGTGGCGACACACCCAGAATTCGCGCAATCATTCATCAATTAATATTTATAATGAATTCATATTTTTTCGGTGCTTTAATTAATTTTGTTTATTTAACGGAATGTTAATTGTATTTTCCGAAATACTTTGTTTTGGTGGACAGATCGTTTATCAGTTTTTTTTCTCAGCATTTTTACGGTTTTTTTAATGTTTTCCATAAATACGGTTAGGTACTTATAACCATTTTAAGTAATATTAGTTTGTTTGCTTAGTTTTAAAGGTTATTGATATTACAACCTACTTCTATTTTTCCAGTAATTGTTATTTTTTTGTAATGAAAATTACTGGGTAGGGTAAGGGGTAGTAGTGATAGTGGTCGTAGTTGTAGTAGTGGTAGTAGTGGTAGTAGGGGTAGGGGTAAGGGTAGGGGTAGGGGTAGGGGTAGAGGTAGGGGTAGAGGTAGGGGTAAAGGTAGGGGTAGGGGTAAAGGTAAGGGTAGGGGTAGATATGTAGGTAGATGTATCACAGCATCAAAACTTTAATGACAGCATCAAAACTTTATTCCAAACCATCCATAATTCCAAGCAACGCCGGGTGCTTCAGCTAGTGCTTTATTATGTAAATCAAATTTAGTAATTTCTTATTTAAAGATGTCGCTGATGCGAAAAGGTTCAGATTTGTGAGATGAACAGAAAAATTAAAGAAAGTGTTTAAAGAAAATAGCAAATAACAGACATGTAATCAAAAGGTTCCTACTTCAGCACGAACTCCCTGTTAGTCCATTCTGTTTTGTAATATATTACAGTTTTAGTATCCAATTTGTTTCACATCACTTTTCCAGTCCGTAATCCATTTTTCATAATAATATTCATCTAAAAATAATTTTGTATACGTGATAAAAATGGGAGTGGCTGCAACACGGCTGGCTAATTTGAATATCAAAAGAAAATGTGAATAGTATTTTTACACGGAGTGGTCGCTTCTCCCTGTTCGCTTATCATGCACCACGCGTTTTTAATTTCGTCCTCCCCTACCAACTCATGCTGCCCTGGTACTTGTTCTCTGGTAGCAGAGGCGTGCCGTTCATATAGACACATATGCACTGTCTAACCCACCTTTACTCGCATAAAAATATAATTAATATTAAAATGTATTTAAGTTATTAACTAAGAAACGCAGCGCCTCGCACACCCATCACTATAAGGTGTCAAAGGCAGGACTAAGTATGCAAAACGGCGCACTCAAATGTTGTTTTCATCCAACAGACAAAATGCACATGTGTGCGCGATGCTAATTCAAGAAACTACTCTATTTGTTAAATAAAACAATCACTTTGTTTTAAACAACTAAAAATTGACACCAACCGGTTTCGCTTATATCAAGCTTCATCAGGGTAAAACTTAAAACTGAACAAAAGTCCATAGATTGAGGATATATATATATTTATATTTGGGATATACAAAAGGAAGGAGACTAAATATAAAACGAAACAATGGAAAAGCGAGACAGAGATATGCTTCCATGTAACAGAATGGGACATCACACAAAAAAGAAAGAGATAGAACGTCAAAGGAGGGATTAAAGAGAAGTGGGAATAATACTTGTGGCTTGGGTAATCCCATCCGACATCGGCTAAAACCAGCAACCAAGCCATTCTTAGGGAAAACTTACGTATGTTGTAAATTTTTTTAGTATTTTTTATTTATTTTTTAAATTTTTTTTATTGTATAATATTAATTATATACAGTGGGAACTTATACCCGCTAAGCCACTGCAAGTAGCTTGTCAGCAGGAGTTTATTTCAACAATATAATATAATACAACAATAAATTACAATCATCATACAAATGTGGGGCAAAAATTATTATATTTAGGCGCATGCATCTTGTGCTGTACATAAGTTGAGAAAAAAAAATTAAAGAGAAAAAATAATGGTAAAAGCATTACAGTTTTGTTATTGAGATACTAGGGTCCAATTTTATAACACCGATTTAAATAATATTATTAAAATGTCAATATCATAAAAATTATATAATAATTATAAAACTACCAATATTATAAAAGTATCAATATTATAAAAATATCAATATTATAAAAATATCAATATTATAAAAACATCAATACTTTTAAAAATATCAACATTATAAAAACATTTATATTACAAAAATATAACTTTTACGTAAATATCAGAAATATGGAAGCATCTGTAATTATAAAATAGATTAAGAAATAAAAATTTAAAAAATATATACATTTATACATAAAACAGCAGTACAGGTTGGTTACAATGAGGATAGACTTAATAGTAACACCGTAAAAGTAAATACACCAGATATCTAGGAGCTATACAACCAATTATTTGTCAATTAATTTGCAGTTTTTCTTATTGTCTGTCCAGATTAAGAACTATGTTTACGCCACTGCCTGTTAGGTATGACCCTGCCACCAATAGCTCCGTTATAACCGAAGCTTCTATGATAAACGTCTTTTGTGTGAAAGTTTTGGGAGAGAGCTTTGAACGCATCTGTCAGCGGTGTGAAAGCTCTGTTGCAGCATCTTTTTCTGATACATGTTTTATTATGTGAACAAGGGAGAGGTTACAGCAGATCTTCAGTGTTTACCGGGTAGTCATGGCCCTGCTGCTGCGAGCTCCGTTATAACCCGATTTTCTGATATACCCATGCGTCCTTTAAACGAATAAGAGAAAGGTGAAATTTCCTTCTAATGATTCAACGCCAAATTTTGTTGAATACAACCATATAAATCTGGCCTAAATAAACATTAGTGGGAGTAGATGAAATAAAATATTTTTTGAGCAAAATGGATGTCAGTAAAGAAGGTGGACCTGATAAAATTCCCCTTTTTTTGTCAGTTGTTGTGCAAATTCTTTATGTTTACCGCTTTTTATTATTTTTAAGGAATCTTTAACTACGGGAACTTTTCCTGACTTGTGGAAAGAAGCACACGTGGTGTCAGTTTTAAAATTAGGCGACAGGTATAATATCTGAGTTTTTATAAATATGATGTTTTCGCGTAAGTGAAAATCTTTTGTAAGAACATCTGTAAAAACTCAGTATAAATAAATAATGGAATGATTGTTACAGTGGATTACGAACGTTACTTAGAAAACAGGCAGTGGTTAGAATTAATAGTTTAGCTATTCCTTGATATCTACATATTGTTCAGCCACTGAGATCCCCGTCGCTACTTAGAAAACATACTGCATGCCTTCTTCATAAGACCCTGCAACTGAAAAATTCGTTACAACCTTCCCTTCTGTTACATGCATCGCGAATGACAAAAAGAGAGATAGAACTGTTTCCCTGATAGGCACTTATGGTCCTGCCGCTGAGAGCTACGCTGTGATCCTCATTTATGCTACGGTGACCGAATAATTCAACGCGTATATGTCTAAAGTAAATACACAGGCACCAATACACATAATCCTAAGTTTGTGTTGTTTGGGTTAACTCTAATTGCACGACCTAAATCATATGTCATCTTGTCTGTGTCCTTTTAATTTCATTCAAAATATTTAATTAATAATTTTTTTATGTACAATGTAATGCTATAAATTAAACAACCAAAGTAAACAACAAAATATGTAAATAAAATGTTACTTTCAACATTATCTCGGTATTTCGTGTTAAATCTGCTTTTCAACCGTTATCAAATCTTGACAATTTAAGCTGCAGATTTTCAAATCTGGCCGATGTTTTACCTCTCGGCGGGCTGGAAAAATGGGTGATGAATAATGTATATGACGTAAGACTGTAGGGTAGAGGTTTTCAGGTAGGGATCGCCAACCCGTGGCTTTCGGGCATAATTCGTTTTTGGGCGCTTTTAATGTTAACCCTGATTATTTTTCGTATTTAAAAGAGTGTTAACCCTTTCGTACTGTATGTATATTTAAAAATACAGAGATTTCAGACTTTTTTTTATCCACAGCGAATAAAAGTTTTCAGATTTCGTTTTCAAAACGCCAGGATTACTAGATTTGCGCGCCTTTTCACCTTGGATTTTTACTCTTCGTTTAGGCTTTAGCAATGTTTATATTCTGTAAAATGATTTTTCTGTTTAATTTTTAAAAAAACAACAATGTTGTTTATATTTTAAAATGAAATACACCCTTATGTATCAATCAAATAAAGTTAAATTTTTTTTAAAGAGTTGTAAAAAAAGTACACTCAAATTTTTCAAATAACTCCACAAGGTCATCGTAGCATCAAGTAAGTTTTATAACTGCCTGTTTTATTTCAGGTCTGAAAGGGTTAAGACGTTCAAGTAAAAGCCCTCTCAAAAACCCTTTACTTGCGGCGAAATTTTAATTTTAAAGATATTCCACGAAATACCGGCCAGTATAAAAGAAGAGGAATTTGTTCTCAAATTTAAGAAGGATGTAACGAAATATTTAAAGTGCAATTTTTGCTGTCGTAATTTGTAAAGATTATTTTGTAATTTTTATTTGTATAATAATAATAATACTTGAAAGATTTGTATAGCGCCGTTTTTGTGAAAAATCACCTCAAGGGCGCTGTACAAATTGATTGCTGTACGAGTTGATTGTTGCTCAATTTTCTTAAAAATAGGGGGTTTTTAAAAAAGAAAAGTACAGTTCATTCAATTAAATAATATATTTATTAATAAAAATATTTTGCTTCCATGAAAAAAATTCAACGAAGTCCTATTTTTCTTCTTGGAACTCTCATTATCACCTTCACTCCAGTGACGACTGGACGAAGGACGCTTAATGTCATCTTCAAAAAAAAACCATTGTCTCGGGAGCGTTCAATTTTCCAGAGATAATTTAGTTTGGTTCCATCTTTGGGTCAATGTCAATGCTTTAGGGTATTTATCCTCCGTAATATTCAGTTATGTAATGTCTATATTATAATATATCAGTGGCGTGCATTGCTCTGTGACCAAAAGGTGTCTCTGTGCAGTGTTTCAAATTTGGGTATGAATTGTACATTAAATATTTATAAATGTCCATTTTAATATCATCTTCCGCCAATAATTGTGACCAACTGAATAAAAATTATCATTCAAGTGTCTTACCAAATTCATTGAAAAATACGTTTGATCAGGAATTTTTCGTTTTTTTCAGAGTAGGCATAGCTTTTCAGACTATATGGACTGTACACCATTGGAATACATGTGGTTGAGAACCACACAATTTGATTTTTATATATTAGAGTCATATTTGATACCGGTGTAGATGTCGTAAATTGAACTGGTCTCATTAGCTAAGTTGGTTAAGCGGTTACCCCGGATAGGTAGAGGTCCTGGGTTCGAGTCCCAGATGCGACTGAAATCTTTTTTATTTTCTGTTGTTTTTTCGGTTTCGTGGTTCATTCGGGATGTGTTAATATTATCTTCTTCAATGATTATTAATATTACAATGAAGTTTACAAACTTCA
>JAHDVE020010304.1:0-91129 GCA_022606495.2 Halesus radiatus
TTCGGCGTTCAAGGCCACATTCAAACTGCCTTTGAAAGTCGCAGTTTGAAAATGGCCTTGAACGCCGTAACAGCTGTCACAATAATAAAAACTAAAATCCTTGCAGAACTTAATAACGAGATTATTAAATTTTATTTACATTATATTAAAAATATATATATGAAGTTCTACTAATTAAACAGAAAAAACAATTAATAAAAATAAAGGTGCTTATATCACTGGCTCCCAAGCACCGTGTAAAAGGATACAGATTAATTCACTGTGTGGTCTAGTTCTCTACTGGAATCTTCCAAAGTTTCAAGTGCCGGTATTCCCTACGGAGTTGAGAATTTGAGAAGATAGTTCGTGAGTGTGATGTAAAAATAGAATGTAGTACGATCATTGTATGTTCCAATGGAGGATCTATATGAAATCATATTCTGTTTTACGATCCGATATCAAATCGCAATGCAGCAACTTTAAAATTGATATGTAGTTACCCAAAAGCAGTTTTTTCTGCAATTTTTAAGTTTTAATCCAGCAGGAATGGGTGGATAGTACAACCCAATTCTGCCATATTACGTGAGATATACGCATTATGGCGTTTTGTCTTTATTTATGACAGTTAAATGAACATTTCAATGCTCCGTACCTCACTATATAAATTCACTTTTGAGTTGAAATAAGTTTAACCTTACACAAAAAAGGAGAGCAAATTTCATGACCCCGCAGACCACGGAGTGGGGGTCACGATCCTCAGCAACGAGGAAGCGACTAAAGAAGAATCAGCGGTTTGTCTATAAGGGGAGCAAAACCCGCCCCCGGGATACTTATAGGCATCCGTAGTCGAGTGGTTACGATCCTCAGCTACGAATCCGGAGGTCGCGGATTCAAACCCCGACGTGCGCAATTATTTGATTTATTTGTGTTTTTTCACAAATAATTTAATAAAAATAATATTTAGTATATTTGCGGCACGTTCCAGAGTGGTAGATACTTTCAGTATGGCCCCGGTGAAAGACCTCTATTCAGAATTGAAACGTTGCTTTAAATGGCTTTACCTGTGTTTGATGACCAGATATGAATAACCAAGTAATTCTCCACCTTCCTCTTCCACATGTCCTTCCCATCCCCACTACTTCAGCCTCACAACATACTCCAAATGGAGATGCCATAGTCCCACTGACTCCAGACGTTTGGGAGCAGATGGGTCTTTTGTTCGGCACTCACATAAAAAAGGCGCCGCAAATATTTCGCAAAAATGGTTTCTTTTTAAATGGTTTTATTTTGGCATTTAGAGTGGTGCAAAAATTAAACAAACAAAAAAAAATGGTTCTTAAAATTTAATAGCGTTCTTTTGATAGAGCGATTAAAAGCTGGCTGGTGGATGAAAATCATTGAAATAGAAAATGGAAGTTCATTAGAGCCGTGGGAACCAGACGATTGCCAACAAACGGCATTGCGAAGCTTTCATCGGCTGTACAGGGTGTCCATTTTCCACCATATTAAAAGTGTGGCATGATATTTATTTTATATGTAGATAATATCTTCAGGAAATTTTATCATCCTTTTTAAAAGCCGACGCCTGTCATATGACGTAATTATTATTATAATTTCTTCAAACAATTGGTATTCACTTTGTGGCGTCATTATTAATAAATTAATTAAATAATATACTTTGTATTCACCACCATATTAATATAAAGATATCTACATGTTTCGAAAGCGATGCATTCTTCTTTCTACTCCCGATAGTAATACTCCTGATGAGTAGGAAGTATATTATTTAATTCATTTATTAATAATTATTATTTTAATAATTTTAAATGTCGGTTTGGAATTAAAAATTTAATATTTAATTCACCTCTCCCACGGGAAGACGTATTTTTTTTATTACGTATTGTTTAAACACCTGTGAAAATCAATATTTTTTAGCAAACAAATTCATATCTTTCGTGCAGGTTTTAAAAAATACTAACCATCGAGGGTTAAGAAACGATACCTCTTAATTGACAAATAAGGGGGGATAATAATAAGATGGTAAGAAAGGGGGAGGAAAAACACTTCCCTGTTTACCCTGTGTTGGAAATTTCGTGAGAAAAAGAATTTTATAAGATTTTGAACTCTTATTGTCAGATACCGTTAGCACCACTGTAAGAAAAAATTACGCAAAACTTAATTTGACACAAAAAAAGAGATTAATTCGGATAGGTTAGATTAGGTTGTCCGATAGTTTTTTTTTCGTACCTTTAATGACTATACATCATATTTTCGTAGAAAGCAATTAATTACTTTGTAGTTTGACATATTTATTAAAACTATCATAGCGAACGCAGTTGCTCTCAAATTTAAAAAAAAAAAAACAGCTTTAATGGTCGTTAAATACTTTTTGATATTGAGGTACTTAGGTACGTAGAGCGACTTAGGGCTTAATTTCGTATCATTGGATAATTTTTAACGTTTTTGACGTTTCTAGACGACTTAGGGCGTAATTTGGTATCGTTGGACATTTTTTGTCGTTTTTGCAGTTTTTCGACAATTTTGACGTTTTTTTACGTTTCTAGACGACTTAGGGCTTAATTTCGAATCATTGGATAATTTTAAACGTTTTTGACAATTTTGATGTTTGTTGACGTTTCCGAACGACTTTGCTCGATTTTGTTCTAATTTGACTTAAAACACATCTTTTCAGACAATCGTATCCATAAATTGAAGAAATTCACCTGTAAATTGCTTAGCTAGGCTAGCCGGTTAGTACTTACCAAAAGTCATTAAATAAATAAAAAATAAAAATAAAAATTTAAAACTAAAAATTCACGCATCGGTGCGCAAATGCGTCCACAGCCCGCAACACTGTAAATAACCAAAGTGTAAAATAAATTTAAAAAAAAAACGTTAATATTTATTAAAAGCTTCCTACGCTTTTTAAGGTAATTTTATAGATATTTTCGAGTCCTAAAATACATTTTATGAATACTTTCCAGTCCTAAAAATTAATACCAACAATTCAATAAATATCAACTCTTCTAGTGCCACCAATCATCTAATAAATGTAACATCAATAGAAAAGGAGCAACAAATAACCATGTAAAAATATCATCTCTATAAATAAATTTTGCTAATAAAACTGTGTTCATCTGAAGCGACCTGCCAGGTAAGTATGTTTTTCTGTATCTATTTGTGCATAATTAGATAAAGAATAGGAAGTAATATTTGTACAGCGCCCTTGAGGTGATTTTTCACAAAAACGGCGCTATACAAATCATCCAACTATTATTAATATTATTATTACTCACTTGTTATATATTTTTTTCGGAGCATACTTTGCGATTTTTTTTTATCGAGGCAATTTCATACAATTACTTTTTCCACTAGACTAGATATAATAGATTAAAAAAAACATATTTTTTAAGAAAATTTATAACTCCAAGTTTTCAAGGGAAGTTTGTAATTTGTACCTATTTAGAAAATCTGAATGAGGAGACTTTATAATTTAATATGCGCACACTTCTTTGTCCAGAGTCAAGGATCTCACCGCTCTGCCAAGGGGGTCATCAATAGTATATATACAGTAAAATTTATCATACTTACTTAGTCACATTGAGTAAGTGAATCCCTTTCAATTTTTTTTTAAAATATATTTTACTGAGACTTATTACTGGAACTATTGTGAAAAGGTTCACGCACACTCATTACACGGTTAAATGGGACACCCTATATCTCAGCCATTAAACACAGGAAGTATCTCTTCTCGCTTCTGGCTTCCCACCCCCGCACCAGCACCCCAACCCTCCAGTCGAGGGTTCACTGAGCACATTATTTCCGCCAAGACACCACACTACCCATCCAATTAAATAATTCACCCCAGATATTATTGTGACTTAGAAACGAGGGGTTCGCGATATATGAAGAATAAAAATCTGAGAATATGCCCAGATCTTCAACACATTTTTTTCTATTTTCTTGTATTTTTTCGGCATTCACTATATAGCAATTTCTAGACATTTTGTTTGGAAGTTTTATTTACTATGTACTTTGGCTATTTTTGATTTATTGAATTCGCTACCGGTTTCGACACAACCGTGCCATTCACTAGCGTTCTTAAAACGGTTTAAGAAGTTTTAAGAACGCTAGTGAATGGCACGGTTGTGTCGAAACCGGTAGCGAATTTAATAAATCAAAAATAGCAAAAGTACATAGTAAATAAAACTTCCAAACAAAACATTTTTTCTTATTTATAAACTGTATGCAATAGAAACAGGTATCCAAGGAAATAATATTATATCACTGATATACAGAAAACTGAAAAATGAGCGTTATTTTTCGCGAAATCGCGTTATTTTCGGGAAATTATGATTATTTTTCAACAAAAACAGGGGTATTTCGCAAAAAAGTTGTGTTACATGAAATCGCGTTATTTTCGGGAAATTATGATTATTTTTCAACAAAAACAGGGGTATTTCGCAAAAAAGTTGTGTTACATGGCCTTTTTGAGTGATTTTCCGAACATTTTAATCGTTTTTTAAACTATTTTGTAAATCTAAAAAAGATGACAGTACTCGACGTTTTTGACATGAAGTTAGCTGAGCTCAATTTTATGGCTGTTTAAGCTTGTCAAAACAATAGACAAAGAAATATTTAGAACGTACTCGTACAATATTACTTTCTTAAAATACGAATATTCACTGCTCACCTTAAAATTGCCGCGCGGAGTAAAAAATTCACGTTATCGAAAACGCGAAATTTTCAGGTCTCTGACTAATAAATCACGATATATCATGATAGATATATATATATCACGATATATCATGATAGATATATATATCGTGATAATTATTATTGATGAACGATACTTATAATTTAGTAGGTGCCTTTGTTTTTACGGGATATTTCCGCGTTTTTCCATGTTAAACTTTGCTGGGATTCACGGGGTACCGTCAAGTAGCGTTTGGAGCATTAACAAGTAAAAAAAAAAAAAATTTCACTTCTGATGAAATTGTTTTAAAAGTACTTTTACATTTGCTAAATTTTAATTTGTTTTAATATTGTTATTTTAAAGTGTTCCACTGTACTCTTGCCATCTTAACGGATTTGTCGCCATTTCTAGCGGTTTAGAGTGCCTCCGAAACGGGAGAATTTTTGTCTAACGGATTTTCTAGGTTTCAGTGCTCAGCGGAATATCTGACGGAAATCCATGTCGGTTTTGACGGAATCTGAAGGAATTTATTGTAAATGCTAGCGAAAATGCAGATTTCAAGATGGCAACACTGATTGTACTAAATTAATTTAATCTTGAACAATGTCCTCCACAACTCAAGCGAACTCCTAGCGTAGAGGCCTCTAATAAAAAAATAATGTTTAGTAAGTATTAATAACAAAATAAAAAAAATTAATTTAAGATCCGAAAAGAATACTTGATTTAAATATTAATATTTGATTTTAGGACAATAATAATATTACGTTGATAACAAGATAAAGAAAGGTACGTTTGGATGGTTGGTTAAATCGAGCGATTTTTTTTAATGCGAATACCGCTCAACAGTTCCCAATTGTCCGGAGCCAGAGGGACTATGGTATCCCCAATTGGGGTACTGTGTAAGGCTGGAGGGTATGGGAAAGGGAAGGTGGTGGATTGGGAAGCACCTGGCTATTCAGATCTGGTCACCAAACACGCGTTTCAAGCAACGTTTCGATTCCGAATGGTGGTCTTTTACGAGGGTGATACTGAGAGTATCTAAAACTGTAAAATGAATTTACCTAGACGTATTCGTGTACAGCTACAGTCTACATACATGATTTGATGGGAATCCCGCTGGTACAAAACAAAGCACAATATGTATGTGGTTCGCATAATCCATACATTACCGTGATAATATAATGAACCATTAGAACAGTGATACGCAACCTTTTCAGCCGAAAAGACAACTCATCAATTTTCAATACGTTCGCGGGCCGCAGGGGCGGGGTACACTTTTAGCAGTCAATGCTTTTAAATATTAAGATGAATTGTTTGTTGGCGGGATACGGAATACGAAATGGAATAAATTGTTATTGTAAATTTAAAGCACAATTCGATTCGTAAAACTTATAAAAATACTGTAAAAATGAGTTTTACAATAACAAAAGGTATTTCTATAAGTTTCTTGATCTTTAAATGCACATACCAATAATAATCTATTCCATTTCATATTCCGTATGTATTTGTAACCTTGCGGAGTCTCCATATTCATAAAAGATTCCTTAGAATACCATGTTATTAATAACACTTGCGACTCCGACAATAACTTTCTATGGCTTCATGTAAACAAGCTCAATATAAAAATAGGCTTAGTGTATAAAAAACCAAATACTGTTTTCAAAGACTTCCTGGAGACACTATCCAGTCATCTAGAATCATACAAAAGAGGTATTGTATTTGGAGACTTCAACATAAATCTGCTTGACCCAACCAATACACAAACTTGTAAATACAAAAATACTATTAAATTAAATAATTATACTCTTTTGAACAAAATAAACAAAAAACACGCCACACGCATCACAGAAACTACAAACACAATCATAGACCATATACTTACCGATACAAAACTATCATACTCATTAACGAACTGTGATAATTCCATATCTGATCACAATATACTACTCCTTGATATAATCCACACATATGTTAAGAACACATCCTTAAAGTCGTCCCAAAAATATACACAAATTAATCTTGATAACCTAAAGAATGATATCATCCAACATCCTTTTAATCTTAATATGAATGCTGAATCGGTATCAAATTATGATAATCTTGTAAACTACCTTAGAAATAAAATTAATTCCAATAGCGCCACTAAAATTATAACAAAAAATATAAATAACCCAGATTGGATAACCAAAGACCTTATAAAATTAATCAATAAAAGAAATAAACTACATCTGAAACTAAAAAGACAACCAAACAACATATTACTGAAAACAGAACTCTTAAAAGCAAGAAATAACATCACTACCGAAAAACGAAACTTAAAACAAAGGCACTACAGTGATCTTTTTAAAAAATGCGAAAATAACAGTAAAAAAACTTGGAAGTTAATGAACAATATTCTTAAGAACCAATCTAATACTGCGCATAATTTTTGTACTAAATTATTAATTAATAATGAAATAATCACTAACAATGAAGAGATATGCGACAACTTTAACAATTTCTTTTGCAATATTGGCTCCTTTAGCTGATAATATACGTAATAAAGTCGTAGATAAACCAACCAATGAAATAACATTAGTACATAATAGTATAGAATCTTTATATCTTAAACCCACAACGGAATTAGAAATAAGCAAAATATTAAAATCATTAAAATCAAATGCGAGTGCCGGTTACGATACAATAAATTATAAGACAGTGCTATGTCTCTCCACGGAATTGGTTCCTATATTATCAAAATTAATTAATCAATGCTTCAAAGAGGGAACTTTTCCAGACGCATGTAAAATTGCCAAGGTGATACCAATTCACAAAGGTGGGTCCAAAACGAACACCTCAAACTACAGACCCATCTCAATCTTGCCAATCTTATCTAAAATTTTTGAACGTGTAATTTACGAAAGATTAAACAATTTTCTGTTAAAAAAATCATTCTTTTATAAAAAACAATATGGCTTTAGAAAAAAATCGAACACACTAGCGGCAATAAACGACTTAATCAGTAAACTTAGGAGCGGCATTGATGGTGGAATTTATATTTTATCTATACTAGTTGACCTTCAAAAAGCCTTTGATACAGTAAGCCATGATATACTTCTCAAGAAACTTGAGAAAATTGGTGTAGTTGGTCCTGCTCTTATTCTATTTCAATCATATCTTAGTAATAGAAAACAATTCGTTAGCATTAACAATCAAAATAGCAACCACCTTCCAATAAACTATGGAGTTCCGCAAGGATCCATACTAGGACCTTTACTGTTCCAAATTTACATCAATGATATTTCGCAATTAGATATAAACGGTGAAATTTTTCTATACGCAGATGATACTGCAATATTCTACTGGGGTAAAGATCTAGACATCTTACTAGAAAATGCACAAAGTGACCTAGAAAAAATTTACAGTTGGCTCCAATCAAATATTCTAACAATGAACATTAAAAAAACAGGATACATGATTTTAATCTCAACCCGTAAAATAATTCCTCCTCATGTACCCTTAAAAATTGAAAAAAACGATTTGCAAATCTTGATACAGGAAAAATATCTTGGGCTGTGCATCGATAAGCATTTAACTTTTAAACAACACATACAAGATGTTAAAGATAAAATAACACCCTTGATTAACGTATTTAGCCGGTTATCATATCTATTACCAATTAAATTTAAAAAAAGTCTATATTATAGTCTCGTACACTCACATCTAAATTACTTAATTGAAATCTGGGGAAATGCGTATGAAACATACATTAATGAATTACAGGTAATTCAAAATAAGGTAATCAAAAAATTATTTCACTACGGACCCAAAACATCCACAAAAAAATTATATTCGGAAACAAAACTGTTAACAGTAAGAAAACTATATGAATACAATATATGTCTACTTATATACAAAATAAATAATAAACTCATACATACAAATACAGAATTTATTAAAACGTCACAAGTACATAAACATTTTACACGACAACACGATAACATACATTTAAACACCATCCATACCAACTATGGTAAGCAATCCATTAGTTACGAGGGAGGCAAATTGTATAATTGCCTTCCAGATGACATTAAAAATGAAAAAAGTGTGAGTAAATTTAAAAAAAAATTATTATTTTTATTCATAAACAAGAAAATAGTGAAAGTGTATAGAATTGTATCTTATAATAATATTGTATGTAGTGATTAATCGAATTGTATGTAATTGAAAATTCTAGTTAAGTAAGTGAAAATGTTATTTTCTTTTTTCTGGAATAAAAAATTAAAAAAAAAAAAAAACCTTAAACTACCAACAAACAATTCATTTCAATATTTAGAAGCATTACATGCTAAAAGTGTTTGTTTAATACTTAAATTAGCGACATCTGTTCGCGCGTATTACGTTTCGTTTAGCCTTAATGCTAAATTTTTAGATGCCATATCAAAATTTATTTAAAAAAAAAAACGATGATCATAGCACTCGAAAATCCGAAAGATTGCTATTAAACAAAAGTATAGCATATCTAACTTCAGTTACTTCTTTATTTTCAGAAACAACATTTGGTCGTGTACCTCCTTAAAATTGAACTCATTTCATATATTAATCATAGCGCGCGCAAGAGAAAGCGCCGGAGGTGAATTTTTTTCCGGATCGAAGGTCAAACCAATAAATTAATGCTGTTGATTTTTTTAGGCAAGTGGGCCGCACGAAGAAGTCCGAGGGCCGCGGGTTGTGCATCACCGCATCATTTGACAGATGAGTCGTGACACGTTGGTCGTCAGTGACGTCATATTTGCCGACACGTTAGCGGTTGATAAGTTTGCGGTCGGGTTGGCAACTGGGTCGCCTGGACAAACAACACCGGGCTAACAACTCAGAACGTTACGACGATTGCGAGTTGCGACTTACGACACCGCGGGTAATCGTAGACAATGAGCGGGTCAAATTAAATTGTCACGCCAGGGATGGAAAGAAAGAGCTGGACGAAGAATAAAAATAAACACGTTTCTAATGCTATTATTAGTTAATAATAATAATAATAATAATAATAATATTTATTTGAAACACACATTATTTTACAGAAATATTTAAGAAGGCTTTGACTGTCCAACTAGGAGCAAATCCCGTTTTAGGACAGTCAAATTGATAAGATTAGTTCATATTAATATACATAACATAAAAGAATATAAAACAATCCATCATTATTATCATTTCATGAATTATCAAATCATGAAATGATAAAACAAAACAGCAAGGCCGGGCACACATCACCTAGTTTATCATAATATGAAACCTAATATAAATTTCAATTGAATTATCAAATCATGAAATGATAAAACAAAACAGCAAGGCCGGGCACACATCACCTAGTTTATCATAACATGAAACCTAATATAAATTTCAATTGAATTATCAAATCATGAAATGATAAAACAAAACAGCAAGGCCGGGCACACATCACCTAGTTTATCATAATATGAAACCTAATATAAATTACAATTGAATTATCAAATCATGAAATGATAAAACAAAACAGCAAGGCCGGGCACACATCACCTAGTTTATTATAATATGAAACCTAACATAAATTACAATTGAATTATCAAATCATGAAATGATAAAACAAAACAGCAAGGCCGGGCACACATCACCTAGTTTATTATAATATGAAACCTAACATAAATTACAATTGAATTATCAAATCATGAAATGATAAAACAAAACAGCAAGGCCGGGCACACATCACCTAGTTTATCATAATATGAAACCTAATATAAATTACAATTGAATTATCAAATCATGAGATGATAAAACAAAACAGCAAGGCCGGGCACACATCACCTAGTTTATTATAATATGAAACCTAATATAAATTACAATTGAATTATCAAATCATGAAATGATAAAACAAAACTAAAAAAATAATTACCTCCTTACCTGCTACGTCTATAACGAAAATCTTATAATGATAAGTTAGATATATTTATTATATAAATTGAAAATACACTTTGTATATACCACTTTACTTAAAATATATAAATATTTCTACATGTTTCGATAGCAATGCTATCATCTTCAGGAATAAATGAATACTATAATAATATATATAAGTATTCATTTATTCCTGAAGATGATAGCATTGCTATCGAAACATGTAGAAATATTTATATATTTGAAGTAAAGTGGTATATACAAAGTGTATTTTCAATTTATATAATTAATAATGATGCCACAAAGTTACCAAGCATTTGAAGAAATTATAGATATATTTAATCCATTTGGTATGTGTTATGATTGTTATGAATTATCTTTTTTTTTAAATACGTCATACATGTGATATACTGGTCACAAATATGTATATTTATGTTCGTAACATATCATTAGTCGAATTCCTCCATTGTACAGAATTATCGATTAGATTAGGTGGCATGTTGCACTGCGTCGTGGAGGTCAACTGAATACCCACCGATTGGTTTAAAGGCAAACTGCTAGCATTATGGCGAGTAAGACCAAACGACAAAAATAAACTAGGTTAATTGAGACGAAAAAGGAACGTAGAAAAAAATTTATTCAGTTCAAACCTCATTCAGGAAACGAGTCTGTTGGCGCGATGCAAATACGCCACTCTGATTGTGTATGGAATAATTGCTATAACTTAGGATGTAATGAATTGCACAAGATTAAAATGGGCCATTCTGAAAATGTCTGCAGCTAGGTAAATGGGTACTCTCCCGAACAGATAAGTGGAACCAAGTTATTTACAAGTAAATTCATTTGGAGAAAACGTTGGTTGCAAATTCAAAACGGAAGGAAATTCCGATTATAGGATTGTATTGCAATAAAAAAACTATGCAACATTGAAATGTTCAACAAGGTTGTGCAATTACTGAGATTAACGTATGAAGCATCGAATAAGGAGCTCCAGTGAAAAATATAATGGCTTTAAAAATATTTGGCGAAATTTAAACTTAATTTGGGTGACTTTAAGCTCTATAATTGTTGTTCAATATAAAAAAATATTATTAGTGAAATAAATTAGAGTATTCACGAGTAAACGGATTATCAATACGAATATTATGATAATATTAATGCTCAATACTATTATTATTATTTGAGTTAAAGTTTCTAAAAAGGTATATAATTGTATTACATATGTTTAGTTATGGTTTACTATGAATAGAATGTAGGGTAAAGCTCCTCCTTGTTTTGACATTTGACATTCTAACCTCAAAACTGATCAAAACCGACCGGCCATAGATTTGGAGCGTTTTGGCGGACTTTGAAAAATTGAAACTTATTTTAACTATGTTACGTAACGAAAGGATGGCCCTGAGTTGAGTTCTAGCTACTCGTCTTAACAAATAAGCTAGGCAAGCAATTGCAACATTTCCCGCCATAATTAACCAATCAGGTGATTTTAGCGCCTAAAACAAACCAATCAGATCATACATTTAACAAATCGCACAAATCACGCTCTTCACTTCCCGTCTGGAGATCAAAGACTAAACTGCGTCTCTGAAAAGAGGCCGCCTATTTTCTGCCAAATAACCCAACATGGTGACTTGCCAATTAAAAGCCAATTTAAAATCAGTGCAGAGATGTCCAGCCCTGGCGTCCTTGCCAGCAACTCCCGCCACCCGACCAGATCACCTCATGTAAGCTGATTTTGCATCTCCCCTTAATGTGTTGTACTAGTCTTTGTTATAGTTGCTATTCCCGGTTAGAGATTTAAATCAGAAAGAGAGAATTTTACGTTAGAATCACGTCTAGAATAGGACTTTTCTACTAACTACTCGATTGTTCCTAACCTATAATGTTGGTTCAACTCTTACAATAACTTCTGAGATTTGAAAGCACTTTACTTGACTCATTTAACGTAGAATTAGAGACTCCCTCAACCCAATTATAAGATTGCATGGGCTCACGATCGATTCACGACCCTGAACGATGAGAACCTAATGCCACTGCCGATCTAAGCTAACTAATGTCCGGACCAGATTTCTCAACTAAGAGGCCATCTCCAGGGTAAGTCCTGCCGATATAATTGTCTTCCATAACTTCCCCTTGTAACCCAACCTTCCTCTTCCCATCTTCATTCGCCTCCTTTCCATAATACTGGCTTTCCAACTTAGGGGCTTTCTTCCTACCTAACCTTCCTCCTCTCCCTCCCTCACTTCATAATAAGTAATTAAAATAAAAAATGATTCTTGCAAAATACTATTTTGTACAAATTTGTTGTTGACAAATCTTCATATAGCTGCGCACGCCTTGTAGATTTCGATGGATTGCGGGCTCACGGACGGTTTCCCATCGAAGCGCCACTAGAATGACAATGTATGAACTATTTCTTAGGACAGAAAGCCCCATAGACAATGAATTCATAACGCACACACGGAATTCATTTCGGACTCGCTCTCGGGCAGTATTACCTATATGGACGAGTGAATTTTTTAGCATCGAATTTGAATGGCGCGCTGTTTAAAGTGTGGTTAAATTATGACACCTACTTCGTTTTATTTTCTTATCTTTTTTATAACACGAACGCTGATAAGGAAGGTCTAATTATATTATTACAAAATATTCTAGAATTGTTGAAATACGATCGTTTAACCCCTTGAATCATAGTGGTATCAAAAATAACCCACCTGTTTTATTTTTTGATGCATGGTGGGATGTAATTTGTACCACTTCGAAAAATTAAAACCACTTGAAACACAGCAGTTTAAATTATGTCCCTCCCACTCCAACGGCTTACTATATCGGCCAATAGATGGTACATACGTACTTTTCGAAGTTTTAGAAATTTTTGTGCAACACAAGCATTTTTTGTTTCAAATCTTGTGCCTCAGAGGGTTAAGATTAAAAACCTATCCAGTATTGAAACTGACCCGTCCGGTAAAAAGGAGAAGAAAAATGAATGAGAGTGAGATTGAACTACCGAATGTCCAAAATGATCTGAACTGAACAAGGCGCAAACGATGCCTACGGCATTTCGCACATTCTGTAATTAGATCCCAACATTGCTGAGGAAGGGTCTAATCAAATTATCACAAAATGTTCTAGAGTTGGTGTAAGTTTAGCCTCCACAGTCCACAGTCTAGAGTCCACAAGGAACACGACACCACCAAGCTGTCGGGGGTCACAAAGAGATCACGAGAATATTATTTTAGGTATCGACGAGGAATGCAAAAGTATCACTAACCACCGCACAGAAAATATATTATGTCTTGTCTAATACACTTGCATAAGCATTTAATTTCTTCCGCGTCGGCACACGGTGTGGTTAGGATCTCGACGCTGACTTTTATTTTCTTTCCTTTTGTTACCTGAGATGTTTTGTTATTTTACGGATTGACGCATTCGACCTTTTGCCGACTGACTTTTTAAACAAACATGGTTTCTGCATCGGTGGTTCATAATATTATTATAGACGTGTTATTAGATTATGTTCCTGTTTAAGACTTTGAAAAGAAAAACATATGATAGCCACACCATGACAGTTCTTCTTTACGAAGGTGCTACATCCCAAGAGTAGAATTTCTCTGAAAAAGCACTTCTAGAAGATTTCTCCACTATGTTTCTCCAGTTCCCAGACTTTACCATCCTGATCCGTTTTTATTATTTTATTACAATTATTATTCTATTACAATTATTATTCTATTACAATTATTATTTTATTATATTTATTATTTTATTACAATTATTATTTTATTACAATTATTATTTTATTACAATTATTATTTTATTACGAGCGGTTCAAAGTGTTGGTGACGCGGGTTCAGTCCTTTGCAAATGCTCCACCATTGCACAAGCAATAGCTTTTTATTGGAGTACGTAGAGGGCATTTTAGTATTGTCGGGTTATTCATAAACATTTCACAAGACAGGAGCGTTTGTCTTTTTTTTTTAAACGTACCACAGAGAAAAAATACAATCATTGTATGCAGAAAAACAAAGGTTAATTTTTCAGAAAACAGTTCCTCGTTTGCTGAAAACACTTGATAAAAACAGATTTCCCTTTTAGCAATAATGTGTACCGACCTATAATTAATATTTGAATAGGTTTCAACAACGATTAAAGTGAGGTGGAGAAAGCAAGTCCAGCCACCAGACAAGTTAAGTGCAGGTGTCGGTAGCTAAAGGCCAGTGGTAGCCTCGTCAGCGCCGTTTATCATCACCCGCTGGCTTTATGCGAAAGGTCGCAATAGAAACTATGACCCTCTCAACAACTTGCAAAGGGAATTTTACGATTTCACTTTTCTTGCCGGCATCGATACTCGATAGTGCATAGTCGGCAAGATACTTAAAAATAATTAAAATAAGTAAAAAGAAACGAATGAAAATAGATTCTGAAATACAATAAAATTAGACTAGTTAAATAACGGCTGTTGTGCCGTTTATAATATTAAGGGCGAGAGGGAAGTCGGAAAGTTATTATTTATTAATTCAAAATAATGATAGTATTATTATTACGCAATACGATAAACACATGATTTTAAATAGAAAAATATTTTATAAATTTACACAGGCTTAGCATTTATCAAAATATAATCAGAAATATTACCTTTTCTGACCGTCCCATTGTATGTTTTACAAAATATTTAAAATACGAATATGATTTTTAAAGTGGAGAAAAGTATTGGTAATCCACATTACAAAAAAAAACATTAAAGTTACGTAGTGTTCATGAAAAAACTAAACTAAAAACTGTTATTTTTTAAATTTATCTTATCGACAAGTTACAGAAAAACCTTCCAAAGCATTTTTCAACTTTTTAAATGTTTTTAAAAAATATGCGTAGAACGTTCAGAAATGTGTAATATTTCTGATTATATTTTGATAAATGCTAAGCCCATGCAAATTTAAAAAAACGTAATAAATATTTTTCTCTTTAAAAACATTATGTTTATCGTATTGCGTAATAATACTATCATTATTTTGAATTAATAAATAATAACTCTCCGACGTCCCTCTCCCCGTTAAGAGCGTGTAATAAAGATAGCTTATTTTTTTATTAAGTCAGACTGTTTGAAAGAAACAAAGGATTACAAAAACTGTATTCGAAAGACAAAAATTACTCATTCATAGGTACCACTCAATCAATAAAACGATTAGGTACAGAGAATGAAAATACTACTTAAGCTACTGCTTAGAGACAAAGGAATTCCTGTGAAGATAATAAAAATAGATGCGTGACGAAAATCCTTTTTCTTTTCTTTTAAAATTAAAAACACAAGTTAACGAGCAATAATCACGTGGTAAATTAACAATATATAAAACAAAATAAATAGTAACTAACCATCACGCCGTTACCCCCCAGGGGTAGGTAGAGAAGACAGACCGCTAGATAAGTTGATCTTGGCATACACTACTTGCTTCATTCACATTCACAGATTATCTTGTGTTATTCTGACATTGCCCGACTCGAGCATTTGATTCACTTGAACGTGTCATATCTTCTTAGGGCGTCCCCGGCTTCTTCTTCCATTCACATTCACGGCATATATTCTCCTTACACCTCTTCGTTTATTCGCACTTCATGTCCAAACCATCTAAGCGCCCCTATCTTAATCTTACTCATTACACTTACATCAGCCTTGCATTCTTTGCGAATCTTTTTTTACACTGTCATACATGGTTTTAGCACACATTCGTCTTAGAGATTTCTACAGCATCTTTCATCCCTCCTCCATACATCGGGGTTGGTATCAGCACTCCATTGCTAGCTTCGTTACTTTGGAAATTTTTTTTATTAGCGTCAACCGCGTTCAATCCTCCGTTAATGGAGTTTCCTGCATTCACCCTTCTTTCAATATCCCTATCAGTCATTCCATCTCTCGTAAACATACTGCCCAAATACTCGTACACAAACTCATTGACCTGCTCCAAGTATTCATCATTCACGAGTATATTCCACACTGCTTTCGTACTCTCGCTTTCAAACACCACGACTTTAGACTTACATTCGTCATTAGCTCATTCTTCATACATACTTCGTTCATCCTAGATACTAGGGACTTTAGATCTTCCATACGGTTAGCAATCAGCACGGCATAATCAGCATACAACACGCAACATACTTTTAGTATACTATATTATATTATATTGAAATTGCTAGTTAATACATAATAGTATTTTGCTCTACGTATCGTTCGATTCGGGCTTTAGTCAGGTCACGCCGTGATTGCATGGGTGTAACAGACGAGCTCCGCGCACCATGACCGCCGCGCGTCGCTAGTCCAACACCGCCAATGTCATCGCACATCGCAGTCATGATATGATGATCGGTCACCAATCACCAATCACATCGCCGGTAGTCAAGTCGCTATACACTATACGTCGGTGTCAGTCACGTTGAGTCGATTGAAGGTATTATGTTCAAATTGAGAGAGGCGAGCTTCAATAGCTTCTGACGTACGAGAGGAGATTCATAGTTTATCCAATTAGTATGTAATATCAACCGGTGATGTGGAAAATACCAGATTTTACTGTACGATACTGATAATAATAATTATTTGATGATTTGTATAGCGTCGTTTTTTGTGAAAAATCACCTCAAGGGCGCTGTACTACATATTACTTGCTAGGGTTTATCTTATTATGTACAAATATTACAGAAACATACTTGCCTATAAAGTTCAATCTTGGGAAGAAATGTTTTTGCACGCCCGGGACACTATTAGAAAATATTGCACATTGCATAATATTGCAGTAACTATTTTATTATATCGTTATTTATATTATTATTAGAAGGTGGGTGGCTAAAGAATAACCGATATTTATATTAAATAAAAAATAATCTAATGTAGGTGTATAGAATAGATTTTTTTAATACACGAATAAAGTTAAAAAATATATATACTCTGGGTTTCACTGAAATTGTAGATGGTAATTATTTACATTTACAAATATTTATAGTTATTAAAAGTTTAAAAAATCTGTAAGTGACTTTAGGTAGGTACTAACTGGCTAGTTTCGCTATGTAAATTGGGTTTGCAACTGTACCATTCATGGATATGACTTTGTGAAGAGATGAGTTTTAAGCTTCGCTCTGAATTCAGTCTTAAATCATACGGCAGATTATTCAAGGTTTAGGAACGAAATCACACTCACAGAACTTAGTATCTGGTATGTGCTTTGGTTCCTTCAACCTTCGGATAGCGGATGACGTTGCTGATCTATGAGTTGACTGTCGTGAATTTGAATTTTCAGGAATGCACAGTTCCGATAGGTAAGCCGGAGCTATCCCATTGAGTGATTTAAATGCCATCCAGCAAAGCTTGAAGTAGATTCCTTGAATAAAGAGTGCAAAATCTAAACTAATAAAAGTACTTCTAAAAAGAACGTAATTGCGTGGCATATAATAATAACCTACCGCAAAACATCAAACACAAATTTAACGATAAGTATCGTGCGATTGATAAAAACGTTTTTACTAAACAAATGTCACTACTCCATAAACGAGTGGGTAACCACTTATCACCAGTGACCAGACATATCAGCAGAATACGAGTGCTATACAATAAAAATGTCTAAATTGTACCCACACTGAAAACTGGTATAAACGAAAAAAGGGTTTTTTGAAGGGCTTTTGGCGAGTCCCTGTGAATTACCAGAATTTCTATATCACCCAGTGTGAAGCACTGAATTTTGTTGCCATACGAAGACCAAAATAGAAATAGGTCCTATATGCCTATATGCCTATATGCCCTTCATTAGGGGTAAACATATTATGGGTGTAAGTCCGAAAAGGGTTCAAATTTACGTAATCATAACGGACGTGAAAATATTTCCAAATATTGCAGATTGTAGGAAATTCAATTGCTTTTATTATTATTTTTTTAATTTAATGTATGGTAAATCAAATTTAATTTAATTTACTCCCACTCCTTTTAAATTTGGACGGGTAATGATTTATTATCGGTAAAACCGATTTAGTTAGAAAACAATTAAAATTCTGAATTCTGTGAGGTTTTCACATTTATAATGTGTTTACTCGTATTTAACTGACAATGTTTTCTTAATTGATTTATTTAAATGTGTTGTATTGTTTTGATAATGTGAGAAGCGTTGAGTATATAATTTTCCTTACTTTATTAATTAACGTTATATTAGGATCATTCGTTCGTTCGTTAATTACAAATTGATCAAGTAAATTTATTCTTAGGCCCTTTATCTCTATATGTAAGGGTTTAGGTTTGTTGCTGTCAACCAGGACGTGATTATTTACAAGAAGATGTTCTGCGAATTTTGAAAAAGTGCTTTTATTTTTATAACATCTTATATGTTCTTTGAATCTAGATGAGAAAGCCCTTCCCGTCTGCCATATATAGGTAGCGTTGCAGTTGGCGTGGTCACGTTTTAATTCGTATATGCCAGTATTATTAAGTTTGGGATTTTTACTTTTTGAGTTTTTTAGGCTTGTTCCTGTGTTATTATTGGTTCTAAACAACAAGTCTCTTCTAGTATTTTATTAACCAATGGTCTCGGCATTAAACACACACAGATACAGTACAATAAATTAGATTAGATATGATACGAACGCAATGTACGTTGTACATTGATAAAACGCTGATAGAAGCAAAATAATGCAAAGGTAACTACAGATTGAAAGCGCAAATTGAGCATTTCCTATGTTTGCAATCAGACGCATCCATTTTAATGCAAATGGCCAGATGGTCCCACTGATAACCGACTGATGACGTACATCATTATTCGACAAGAACAATAACATGGTCGCATCTATCCATGCAAACGAGAGGAAGCAAAGCCAGGACGTAGTTTAGGCAAACCAATGGTGTCAGATAAACCAAGATTTGTTTGTAATCATTTCTGGTACTTTCCCAATCATTTTTTTTTTTTTTATATGAATACCTCACAAGAGTCCCAACTGCTCCCAACCGTCTGGAGCCAGTGAGACTATGACATTACCAATTGGGGAATGTTGTGAGGCTGAAGGTATTGGGGAGGGGAAAGAGAAGGGGAAGAGGAAGGTTGGGAATACCTGGCTATTCAGATCTGGTCACCAAACACAGCTAAAAGCCATTTCAAGCAACGTTTCAATTCTGAATGGTGGTCTTTCACCAGGCGATACTGAGAGTATCTTCCACTCTGGAACGTGCGCAAATATACTCTATATTATTTTTAAATGAATTAATTGTGAAACAACACAAATTAATTAAATAAAAATTACTTGCACACGCCGGGATTTGAACCCGCGACCTTCGGATTCGTAGTCGAGAGCCTTACCCCTCGACCATGGAGGCCGTCAAATCATATGAAAGAAGAAGAAAAAATAATGATTCTTTTTGCTTGTCGTTGTTTTCGCGATTTTCAATAGAGCCTGCGCCATAGAGGAAGGAAGAAGTGTGTATTATCTTGTCAGTGGCCCGAGAACAATTTTAGCCAATCAGTGAAATCACCATTTCGATTAATCTTTACTACGAATCGGTTTAGATTATAAAAACCAAAAAATATGGTTTGGATAAATTGAAGCTTTTCCTATAGTATTGGTGGATCAGAATTAAAATTGTTAATTACGCTGTGAAAAATATAATCATAAATTAAAAAGTTTTTTTTTTCATTAGAAAACTATGAACGCATATAAAAAAAAAACAAAATTTAAAAATACAACTTTTATAGCTTAGATTGTGACAGTTTCCCTTGATTAACTTTTTTCTTTCTTACGAAATTATTGACAAAATAAATAAAAACCGCATTTTTGGGCTTACATCAAACATTTCTAGACTCCATTTGCCAAGCGATTTTTATGCCTATTTCCTACATTCGTGGTGACATAAGACACACAGCTTGTAGTGATATTTTTGGTTCATGTATTTTCATAGATCAATCTCGGCTAAGCGTTGGAGTGTCAAATCACATATCGATGTAGCTTTTGACGTTCAACCGTACTGATTTACTGAAAGGGAGTTAGAATCAAAATTATACAATCAAAAAGTGAACAATATTGGTGTGTACCTACGTATACAATTCAGGATGTAAAATAAGACACACTTTCAAAACATTGCCAACATTCCCAAAATGACCACGATTGACAAAATGAAACCGAATGAAGCGGAAACCGAACATTGTTTGAAAAGGAGACATGTTAATACTAATATAAAAAACGCTTAGGGCGTAAGCGATCGTTTTAAAAATATTTTACAAAACACGACATATTTAGAATACAGCAAAAATCAAAAGATTACTGACTTAAGAAGCATTTAAAGGAACGCTGTGATCTCCTACTACCATCACAGTAAGCTGAAGATGTTGCTTGTGTCGCGATGAAGGATTTGAAGCCGGCCGAGGAATTTAACTAACGACACCAGGGTGGGACCCAGACGCGATGCCAATTCAGCCACTGATTGGTTATAAAAACTTCAAGATTTCAAGGGAAGTTTGTAATATGTACTAGTGGTGGGCGAAGCGGCTCGGTTTAGTGAGCCGTATCACTAAATCAGCTCTTTGAAGTGTACCGGTTCGGTGATCCGGCTCGATTGAACGACGGTTCGCGTCCCCCCGCACCATGCCCTGTCCCTCGCTCCCTTGGCCCTCCTAAAGTCATCCTTAAGACGCTCTTATACGATACTTTTTTCGTCCAGTTTTCATGTGGATTGTCTTTACAAAGAACTGATTTATCAATCCGGCTCACTAAAACGAGCCGCTTCGCCCACCACTAATATGTACAAAGAAATTCCGAATGAGGAGGCTTAAGGTGTGTGGCCTCTTAGTTCAGTGAGTCTGAGGACCCCTGTTTTAGTGGCACCTTCCTAAAATTTTGAGCAAACCAGCTACCTACTTATATTAATTATAATTAAATGGAAGCAGTTTTCAAATTCATTCGCGTATTTTAGTACTTATCAGATACGGTATAATTCCGCGAGATCAATAACGATAAATGTATTATATTAGCGAGGTTAAACGAAAGGCGCAACTGATAAATTATGACGATAAAGCGACATAGTTCTGACGCACTAAGATTAAAATTCGACGTGGCATTTTTATCAAATGATGTTAATTCATAAATTCATAGACGCAACCAGACTGCGACAATTTCAAATTCAATTAAGAAAATAAGCTACAGAGCCAGTGGAACAAGATTCATCATACACTCAGCAATGTAAACAATAGTAAATCGGGAGGTTGGAGGAACCAAAGCGCAGCTCAGATATTATGTTCGGAAAGGGAGTTTTCAAAGTAACAAGCCCTAAATTTTGAATAAACTCCCACATTAACACGGACAGACACTAAAATCAGTAATAGTGAAATATTTAAAAGCAACAATCAATGCTTTTATTATAAATAACTCACCAAGCCTGCGCTTTAGTATTTTAAGACAATCGTATTAACAGTCAATCAAAGAATTTAGATTTGTGACGAATCTATTCCACATTAGCCGGACGCGCACAAATGCTGGTGTCAGGGATCCAATCAGAAGAATGTGCGAGTTTTTTAATCAAAGTCAAACTCTGATGGAGTCCGACATATTCTTTGATACATATAGTGCTTTTAAAAGAGAATTAAAAGCTGTTTTCAAATAATAATATTAAACTAACAAACAGTGTTTGGACATTATGTACTTTTTTTTGTTTCCTTGTATTGCAATATTTCAAATTTAATCATTATTTTTTCCTTACATTCTTGTAAGTATTATTTGTAAAGTTTATTTACCTTCTGTTACTCTATTTAGAAATTGTGCACTTTTTCAAAAAAAATTCTGTGTAACACAATCCTAAACTTGTCTAAATATTATTTTTAATGTCTATTTATTTATTTATCTTCATCATATTAATCAGTGAGAAATAGGTTAGGATACAGGCGAGTTCTCCAAATATTTCTATATTGTTTCGATATTACTACTGTCTGTATCTGTATTTAATAAATCGCTCCATTAACAGAACAGAAATAAACCTTGGATAATAATGTGTTTGGTATTTCAACACAACGCGGTAAACTATTAACAACACATGAAATGCAATCAATCGGTTTGGGAATAGCATAATTTACGACCTAGCAGTCGATCTGAGAATTTGTCAAATTAGCACTAAAAATAATGTTATTGGCAGAGCCAATTTAATTGATTCGATTTGGCCACAAGTCAATCGCATTCAACATAGCTGTTTGGGCGAGGTACCCATTTTGACTATTTAAGAAATCGACAGTCCAAACCCCAAACAAGCGAAGTAACTACTCGGTATGGATACAAACTAACTAAAAAATATATCATAACTATTAACAGGAAACTGATGCCTCAGGAGCCACATGCAGCCGTTGGGAGTGGAAAACACCAATAATGAAGGAAATGTGAAGAGGATGAAGAGACACAGATTCATTTATGGTGCCAATGTCCCGCCTTGATGGGAAGAAGACTCAGATACCTAGGAAGCAATGTTGGGGAACCAGGAAACATCGTCAAACACCTAGAACATAATTAAAGGGAGTGGTCTACTGCCAGATGAATAAGGTGAAACATGTTACAGAGTGTAACGGCTGTTGCCTCAATACTGCTCAAATGCAAAACTACACCCTTCTCAACACAACTCTCGATTATGTTAGGAGATAGATTCAATTGGATTAAAGTTACCCTCAACAAAGGACTTGGTATAAAAAGTGTCGATAGAGTAAAAAAATGACAAACCTAATCTATTTGCCATTGGTTCGCGATCTATTGGTCGCGATCCAAATATTGAATGAAAAGGATTTATTTAAACGTTTTCAAATGTCAAAATCACGTTTTATGTATGTTTGAAAAAAAAAAAAGAGAACCAACTTATTCTACTTATTATAAGCTACCTTTTAGCTTGTTTTTCACGGAAGAGAAACATCAAATGTCAAGCTAACACCTTATTATAATTTCTTCAAAAGATTGGTATTCACTTTGTGGCGTTATTATTAATAAATTAATTAAAAATTACTTTGTAATCACCAATATATACATATCAATATGTTTCAAAAGCGAAGCTTTCCTCATCAGGACATACAGAATACTAAAAAATAATAATGTTAAGTATAGGCAAATGATACACATAGAACACAATAATGCAAGAATAGACAAATTATAAACATAAGCAAAAATTGATTAATGTTGGTAAGCAATTAATCAAAAATATTAATAATAAATTATTATAAAAAATTGCATAACAAATTTATATTAGAAATTAAAAAAGAAATTAACATTAACATGAAAATAAATTCAAGAGATAGCTATTTAAAATTATTTTTTTAAATTATTTATTAATAAAGTGGTGATAACAAAGTAATTTTTAATTCATTCATTAACATCTTAATTTTTGACACAATGTACGTTCGTAAAATATAAAATGTAGATTCATGTATTACAGCATTTAAAACAAATGGAGTTTATTCATAAGAAACACAATATTAACTCGTGGATGTAAATTTAACGTTGAAAGTTTTTACTTTGATGTCTGTTAAATCACTTTCTGCGTGGGATTACGAATAGACGATAATGAAAACTCGGTAATTATTTGGAGTACACTTTAATTATGTTATTACAGGAGATCTTAATACAATGGGGCTACCTTGATATCTGTTCGAGGAATGGGGCAGAGTGAGTGAAAGAGATCTTAATACAATGCGGCTACCTTGATATCTGTTCGGGGAATGGGACAGAGTGAGTGAAAGAGATCTTAATACAATGCGGCTACCTTGATATCTGTTCGAGGAATGGGACAGAGTGAGTGAAAGAGATCTTAATACAATGTGGCTACCTTGATATCTGTTCGAGGAATGGGACAGAGTGAGTGAAAGAGATCTTAATACAATGTGGCTACCTTGATATCTGTTCGAGGAATGGGACAGAGTGAGTGAAAGAGATCTAATATAAAGGTATACCTGTCGTCATCTCACGTCAGCCACTGCGGAACTCAAAAGAATACTTTTTCCATCTTACAAATTCCTGTAATTCATACTACTTCAACGGAATTTTAGGTACTTTGCGATAAGAATTTACAACATTCTTCCGGTTAGCATAAAAAAATCTAATTCACAGAAAATATTCAAATACAATGTAAAAAATTGGATTAAAAGTAATGATAGGGCATTTACCGGTGCACTCACCCAAATTCGAAATGATTGATTCAACGATTTACGAAGCATACCTTAATTATAAGTGTATATTCATAGGTATTTTAAAATTATAAAATTTGCAAAATTACTGCCTCAACACAGGCTAGCCTAGTGAGACGGGTTATGCGAAACTTTAACTATAACTGTTATTATATTATACATGTCTTTTAGTTATAGTTAAATTTAATTACAATAAATATATTATTATTATTATTATTTATTGCCCATGAAAGTCGGCGGGCACCCTTAGGATGATCAATGATAAAAAATGCTTGGAGACAGGCGAAAACAGCATTGCTCAACAAAACGCTTAGCTGAACGGTGTCGCAGATTGATGAATGTATACGTTGGAAAGAACGGCCGTAAAAGCTTACGGGAGTTATGCAGACAGTATTCGTATCAAACATCTTGCGCATTCCGTTAATAAACTTTTTGAACTTGGTTAGTTTAAACCAAGAGTCCGTAAAATATATGCTAGGCTTGTCCTTGCACCAAGGTCGGCGATCCAGTCGAGTGCTCTTGGTACCAGCGGCCGACGGCCAGCGTGTAGTTTACTGTTCCTTGTAAGGTAGCGGGACTTGACGCTAGCGGGCATTCAACAACAACGCGGCCGATAAGGCTTAATTTATTCATCTTCTCTCTTGGACTGACGAAGAAGGAGCGACGAACGAAAGGAGAAGTGGTCGCAGCGCGGCTTATAAATTCCAGGTAATTAGGCGTTAAGTTCACGTAGGACCGCAGTGCACTTTTAGGAGCGGTTCGACATTTCTCTTGGACAAAGGACGATAGAAAAGCGACGAAGTGGCGACATATTATATATTAACAAGCCATAAATTGGACTTAATCAAAAGACAGTTCGGAAAATGATCACTTTTATAAGGATTTTTATAACTGGAGATAATATTAACAACTCTCAAAATGAAACATGAAATCTAAAAGACACAAAAAAGAAAAAGATAACGGCAGTAGCTGGGATGTAAACCCAGGACCTCAGTTCCGTCACTTTTTATCGATATCATACTTCGATTTCTAAGAACTGTTAATCATATCATCTTCAATTAATTCTCATATATTTTTTGGATGCTACCTTTTATCATGACTACAAAATTCTACCAGAATTTATTTGTAATCTTTAGATAGTGTCCAAAATAAAACACGAAACCGAAAAGAAAAAGAAAGAATTACATTTAACGATAATCATTTCAATTCGAACACGATGCGACAATATTCGGACAAAATTACCGGAAATTATCGGAAAAAAACGTTGACCTTTAACGGACTGAAATATAAAAGAAGAATATTAAAAATAGATTAATTTTATCTATACAGAAGATCAAAAACTATAAATACTATCCACTTTATTGTCAATGGTATAAAATAACATTTCAAATACAGGCTATCATTAGCTCAAGCGTCAACAGCGTCCTGGGACTTGGTAAATATTGTATAGATCTAAAATAAAACTCTCGGAAGAATTGCGTTAAGTAATTTGACCTTTTGTTTTCCATCTACGACGGACGTTTTATTTTTGGTATCAATTGCGTGCTGTGTCAACTGGTGATAAGGGTCCCTTGATAGTTTCCATTACTCGATATAAATATCAACTTTATTATATTGCGTAGTGCTTTCACTTTCAATATCACTAACTAACTAACTAACTAACCATCACGCCGTTTCCCCGCAGGGGTAGGCAGAGAGGACGGACCGCCAAAGAACTCGATCTTGGCATACATTTCTTGCTTCATTCACATTCATACAACGCCTCATACATTCTCTTCTGTTATTCCGACTTCTGACATGGCCCGACTCGAGTATTTGATTCACTTGATCGTGCCATGTCTTCCTCGGGCGTCCCCGGCCTCTTCTTCCATTCACATTCGCGTCATATATTCTCCTTACACTCCTTTCTTCGTTCATTCGCTCTACATGCCCAAACCATCTAAGCGTCCCTTTCTTAATCTTGCTCACTACGCTTACATCAGCCTTGCATTCTTTACGAATCTCAACATTTTCACACGATCATACATGGTTTTACCACACATTCGTAAGAGAGCTCATTTCTACAGCATTCAGTCTACTTTCATCCTTCCTCTGCCAGTTCCATGCCTCACTGCTATACATCAAGGTTGGTATCAGCACTCCATTGTGGACTGCTAGCTTCGCTTCCTTAGACAACTTTTTGTTTGCGCCAACTGCGTTCTGTCCTCCGTTAATGGAGTTTCCTGCATTCACCCTTCTTTCAATATCCCTATCAGTCTTTCCATCTCTCATAAACATACTTCCCAAATACACAACTCATCGACCTGCTACAAGTATTCATCATTCACATCTATATTGCACAGTGTTTTCGTACTCTCTCTTTCAAACACCATGACTTTAGACTTACTTACATTCATCATTAGCTCGTTCTTCATACATACTTCATTCATCTTAGATACAAGGGACTATAAATCTTCCATACTGTTAGCAATCAGCACCGCATCATCCGCATACAACAGGCAACACTTTTCTAGCTGGGTAAACAATAAAAAGGACCCGTCGAACGTAGCTAACCATCTAATAGACAATCACCGTTCATTTCATAAAGACACAGATGTTAAAATATTACATGTGTGCAATAAAGGTAAAAAATTAGATAAATTAGAAATTAATCGACTAATAAGCAAAGGGGAAGAAAAGTACGTAATGAATAATCAATTAGAGAAAAAGGCTAACTCTCCGCTAATATATCCATTGTAGTGTAACCTTACTTATATACAGTAATAGTATATAACCATGAATGTAAATAGGAAGCACATATAAGATACCAGGGTAAAATGTAACTGGGAATTTTGTCGCATCCGAGGCGAAATTTAAGAAGATATTACCCTGATGTGTACTTATTATAACATAATAAAATATTTTAAAGACCCAACAAAAATGTACCTGGTTATCCTGGTTAGAACTATAGGACAAAAACTGCTATAAAATTCATCTTAGCAAACGAGACGGAAATCACAGGGAAATAACTAAACTAGAAAGAACCATCTGTTCAAATAAAAGCTGACACGAATGAGTTTAATAATAAAAAAAAACAAGTAATTCAGTAAATAAACACAATTTAATCCATCTTCCAGAGGGTAATAAACCAACCCGAAGGTAGTTTTTAAAAACATAATAGTAAATAGTACCGTCATAAATAAAAACAGTATTAGAAAACAGGAGAACTCACTCCCGACATCGATGCTATATAAACCATAGATTTAGTATTCATTGTGCCAATCTGACGATGCCCGTGATAGGGTGAAACTGGTCCGGTCGAAAATAAATAAGTGGAAAAAGTTACAAAGGTTTTTTTAACCAAAAAAAAAACATTTTAATATGGAATACCACCGTGAATTGACAGTTTCAAAATTAGAAATAGTTAATAATTTATAAATCTTGGGAATTTGTTTTGAACTCTTTCTATTATTACGTATGGTAACCGTCCTCAAGTCAACATAAGAATCGTTGCCTCGCTAACAATAATCGTCGTCTTCGAGTGATAAACTGAACCCAACCTTTATTGAGAAAGGATTGAACGTGCGGTCTGAAGGCGGATGCGATAACAATGTTCCCAGTTCCCGTACAGGGTCAGTACTTTCAATTATTATTATTAATCATCACGATAAAAATAAACATCGCTGATTGACGAAACGTGCACAACGCTCTACAGGCGAAAATGAAAGCGGAATGGATTTAATTGAAATGTCAGAGCCAATATTCTTTAACAGTGTTCATCATGATTTATGATGCATACACTCCGCAGTTCGCGTGCAGAGATATTGTGTTAAGCATTGATTCAAATGCCAATATAATAAAGAGTGGAACAGTGATTTTTTGATATATTAATTGGTGCTCTTCGTGATTTTTTCTGCCTGATCATCGAAGAACTGTGTCTACCAAATCATCAAATTCTTGCTTGGGTTTCTCAATTATTTTTTTAAAAAATTGAATGTAAACCAAATTTAATAATGTAATGATTATTAAGTTTTGCAAACATTTTAGTTTTTAATATTGTGACAGCGTGCTGTTTCGGCGTTCAAAGCCATTTTCAAACTGTGTTTAGGCAACATTGCGACCATATGATTTTATTTACTTCCAACCACTTTTAATTTGGATGGTGTTTAAAATGATTTATTACCGGTAAAACTGATTCAGTTCTGTGATGTACTTACGTTTATAATGTGTTTTTCCCGCATTAAATTACACTATTTTCTTAATTGATTTGTAATGATGTGGATGATATTGACTTATTTAAATGTGTTATATTGTTTGGGTCAGCAAGCCACTACTCAGCTTGTTCACAAGACCAAAATAATATAACACTTTTAAATAAGTCGACAGCATTCACACCACTTATCAGAGTTGTACGAATTAAACACAAAAACAATTATTAATTGATAAACTAAAGTTTTTAAGACAAGATTTTTGTGTATAGCGCAAAGGGTAACAATTATTTTTATAAACAATAATTATTAGCCTGAAACACTCATCCAAATTGAAAAAAAACCTTCCGAGAAAAGATAAATGTCGCCGACAGGACTCGAACCTGCACCCTTCTGATTGCCGGTCAGAAGGCAACTTGGCGGGTTTGCGATAAGCCGACGTAGCTCAACGGTAGAGCATCTGACCGGCAATCAGAAGGGTGCAGGTTCGAGTCCTGTCGGCGACATTTATCTTTTCTCGGAAGGTTTTTTTTCAATTTGGATGAGTTTCAGGCTAATAATTATTGTTTATAAAAATAATTGTTACAAAAACAATTAATTAATTTATTTTCAATCGATGTTCATCTAGAATTACTTGATTTCAAATAATGTTTCTATACTAGGGGTAAAAGTAGGAGAAATTGGAACATCATTCCAATGTTATATGTATCAGTTTCATCGAAAATTTTACTACAGGACTTAAAGCATCAGGACACACAAAGAGATTTTCCTTTTTTTTTTCATTTTCAACTCGTTAATTTTCTACTTCAGTATTGACAGCAACAAAGTATGTTGCATTAAAATATAAATGACATGATTCTGCCCTTTGCCGTTTAATTATGTCCACATTTCATGTTTGATTGTGTTGAAATCTGTAGCGATTGAAGTCAAATGCACGATTTAATATTACAAGAGCTTGAGAAGAATCCGTAAGGTAATAATTGTGATATACAAAACAATCTAGACACAATTAGTACGTATTAAACAAAAGCAGTAAATACACCACGGAGCCGAGAAAATTAACCTGTAAAACAAGGCAATAATGAACTTATTAAAAGCAGAATATGTGTGATGGAACAGAGAAAATTGAACTATGAACCAACATAATTTCATGGCAAAACTTAACTTATTAAAAGCAGTATATTTAATTAACCTACGAACGTATGAACCAAATGAATTTCAAGGCAGTAATGAACTTATTAAAAGCAGTATATTATGGAACAGAAAAAAATAGCCTATGAACCAAGGCAGTAATGAACTTATTAAAAGCAGTATATTATGGAACAGAAAAAAATAACCTATGAACCAAGGCAGTAATGAACTTATTAAAAGCAGTATATTATGGAACATAGAAAATTAACATATGAACCAAGGCAGTAATGAACTTATTAAAAGAAGTATATTATGGAACAGAGAAAATTAACATATGAACCAAGGCAGTAATGAACTTATTAAAAGCAGTATATTATGAAACAAAGAAAATTAACATATGAATCAAGGCAGTAATGAACTTATTAAAAGCAGTATATTATGGAACAGAAAAATTAACCTATGAACCAAGGCAGTAATGAACTTATTAAAAGCAGTATATTATGAAACAAAGAAAATTAACATATAAATCAAGGCAGTAATGAACTTGTTAAAAGCAGTATATTATGGAACAGAAAAATTAACCTATGAACCAAGGCAGTAATGAACTTATTAAAAGCAGTATATTATGAAACAAAGAAAATTAACCTATGAACCAAGGCAGTAATGATCTTATTAAAAGCAGTACATTATGGAACAGATAAAATTGGCATATGAACCAAGGGAATTTCAAGGCAATAAGTTCACAAAGAAAATAATAAAAGACGACCTAAAAAAGAAACCTGCTCTGGTCAATGTTTATGATATAACAAATAACGAGGTACCCACTAGAAATGCCAGAGGTTTATCTGAGATAAGGTTAAATAGATACGAGATAAACCGGATATCTACTGCTTGGATATTATAATCTTTCCGATTGTCTCTATCAGAATAGCAGTTGATGCCGTGCGACCTTCAATTATTATGACTTTTACGGTAATATTCTTAGTTTCTTTCGAAGTTAAGGTACAAATAAAACGACTACAGGAATTACTATAAATTGATTGCGCAAGATAAGTAAATGAAGAAATGGTAGAAAAAAATTTATCTCTATATATAAAAATGAATGTTTGTCCGTCTGTCCTCGATTTTCTGTAATTTTTTTTTTTTTTGTTTTGTTTGTTCTTATTAGTGCCAGGAAGGTTTAGAGAGTAGTTTAAATGAAATCCAATATGTAAAAATTTTGCTTTAACTTTTTAAATCAATATGAAAAACATTGAACACGCCATGTTGTATTGAGGTTAGCCCATAGATATACCACTCTGGTTAGCCATATTTTCCAAATTGAAAACACAAGTGGGTACCTACTTAAGAACTTTATTATTTAGATATATTTTGAAAATGTTTGGAATGAAATAAGATTTTCAAATGAATGTTTCTTTGTTTAGAGATAGTAATAATCGTCACAGGGCATTACTTTCGCTGTCAAATCAATTATGGCACTTAAACGAGAAGCAAGAATTCATAACGTTATTCCAAAAAAAAAATCCAAGCAAGGCGGGTGTACCAGACGTGTCCTGGCACACAAGCGAACTGTAGAGGCCTGCTGATCCCAATCTACGAAGCGGTCTGGAGGGGAGGGGGTGGCGACCTATCGTTCCCTTTTGCAAGAGGGAACGACGACGATTTTTGTATCACTTTGCCTTTTGCACAAAAATCCTTTTTGTGCAGAAACTCCTGCGGCTGTACAAATCAGTTTGCACAATACACACTTTTGTGCAAACTCAGATTCTGCTCTGCGTGCCTTGTCCGTGGTCATTCAATGGTCTGGTTCCGTGAGTGTTGGTCGTCCGGGGGATGGTCCAAGAGTCAGCGGGGGGTCAAAGAAGAAGAAGGCAGGTCGGTTTCAGGTAGAGCGAGGTAGAGCGGTCGGTGGAGCAGAGGTGATATCGGTTTGAGCGTCGCTGGATGACTGCCGATTTTTCCGTTTTCGGCCTGTATACAAATACCAACTAGGCGTTACGCCGGGCGGCCTAGTTGGTTTCTCCGGCGCTATCGACACAAAAATCTGCATCGAGTAGCGCCGTGAGATTTAACCGACATCACCGTCTCCCTCCCACCGCGTCATCTCGCTCTGTCATCTTTATTCATTCAAACTTATGAGTGGTCTGGGGGAACATGCTCATCCCCAGACCACCCGACATATACAAAAATATCGGGAATCGGGCCTGTGTGCGAACAGTGAAGCAACATTTATTTTCAACACGACCCGATTCCCTTACAAGTTACGATTATTCACAAAATACAAAAATGGGCGGCAAAGCGCCCGATACAGCGGGGGTACACATCAGATAGTATTAAATAATAATAAATTAGAACGTAAAACGCGCAGAACTGAGGGTGGGACGATTGCTAAGATATTACGATAACATTTTAGTGAACTTCGCAGAAGGTAAAACAAGTAAATGTCATTTCTTACCATATCCGAAAACTTCTATGCTGAATTCTCGCCAGACGATAAAGGAATATGAAGTAACTTACCTGAAAGAAGAAAAAAATAATTTAGGTTAAGGACGCAATAAAAGTAAAAAGCGGTAAGACACGCTCAGAAAATGTTTTATCACAATATACGGAAAGATAATATGGGACATGGCATATTATTTGGAACACACCTATAAAATGTGTATTTTAATTCAAACGGATCACATAAAATGACAGGGTGTTTCATAAGCAATAAACACCCCGATTATGCTAGAGATTTTTTGTAATTAAAAATTTTTATTAATTACAATATTATACGTGGTGTTAAGAGACGTACCGGACTTACTTTAATCAGTGATTCCTGACCATACTTGGAGTAAAAAATGTAAACGAAATTTTGGTCTCCAGCGATATTTACATATACTCGTATATGTTATGGTTAAGATTTTTGCGGCTGTAAGATGTGGAATAATTTTCTCGGTTTACCCGCGTAATGTAAGTCCTTAGAAGAACTTTTTAACTCCTGACTTTTCGGACAAATCACACTGTCCATCTTGTGTCTTGAGTTTCGTTCTGAACTTTTTTTTTACGGTAACTTCACACAGGAGACCCTGAAGGAAATAATTTCCCTCAAGGTCTATATCATCTTTGGGGATGCTGTGTGGAGGGTCTTTTAGAGGACAGGAAGGAGTGAACTTGGGTCTTTGGTCATGTTGTAGGATGGAGGAAACACAGAAGCCAGCAGATCATTCTACAGCCGAGCTGTTGAACACATGAACGAGTCGTAGCGACCCGTTCTCATGTGACAAATATGTTTTTTCTGTATCTGTTTGTACATAATTAGTTAAGAAATATTTGTACAGCGCCCTGGTGATTTTTCACAAAAACGGAGCTATACAAATCATCCAATTATTATTATTAAATGTCGACTGTGTGCAAATGTTGGGCACTGATCGATTGCGCGTATCCGTGCAATCCAGAGGTCAAGACCTAAGGTCTTTACTTTTATATTATATATATTTTATTTTATTATTCACTTAAAAACATTAAAAAATCAGTATGTATTTGACATTCAGGGTCGAGGTGGGGGGATGTGCGGTCATTCGGCTGAGTTACCAATGACATGTATTTTATTTTTTGTTGTTTTGAAAAAAAAACTTTTTAAATTCACCAAAATTTTATTTTCATTTTTTAATCTAAATATGGTCAGGACACTCTGTACACATTTAAAGACAGGATATTTCAACGCGAGTTTCTCCAGTAAACCGATCAATTAGATCCGTTACTTCAAACTTTTCCGGTTCATTGTGAATTGTAACGACATTTTTTTTGTAAATTATCGCTTTCGTTAGTCGTCACGCGAATTGATCTTTTTATCCGAGACAGGTAATATACATTCCAATGAATTTCTGTTTTTACAACTTCATTTATGTCTATTTTTACAGGAAGCCTACTGAAAATCTACTGGTTTCATTGTATTGTAGTACTAGGAAGTATAAAAAATCAAAGTTAAATCCAAAAAAAAAAAAAACAGCTTCTGGCATATTGATTGTATTATTTATCAATTGTCAATAATGGGCCCGCAAGAGTGCCAATTGGTTCAAACTGTCCGAAGCCAGTGGGACTATGGCATGCTCAATTGCGGTGGCGAAAAATCCCCTTAAAAAAGTCTATAAATCTTACGTTGGTCATATCCAAAATTATTAATATTTTTCTCTAGATCTAAAGGAATTTCATCGTACGATGGAGATTAGCGACCTAGTAATAAGATAGGCACAATTTGACGATTTATTAAAGCTTTTTCTTTTTTTTCAGTTTGAAAATGGCCTTGAACGCCGAAACAGCTGTCACAATAATGCCAGAACTTAAAAATAACATTATTAAATTTGATTAAATGGACTTCTACTAATGAAAATAATACAGTAGGTTATAAAAAACTCCGTGTAAAAGAAGACTTAAGATGTCTAAATAATAATGGTTTCTCCGAATTTGCTAACCATCTCTTAGAAACAGACCACACATTCGAAAAAAATAAAGGCACTAGTTTACTGCATAAAAATGAAACCGGAATTCGACTAGATAATTTAGAAGCTATAGAAATAAGGAAAGCCAAAAACACTAATAGTATACTCATAAATAATCAAAAAAAATTAAATTAAAGGCCATTTCTTAAATTATTCCCAATAAACAAAGTACACACCCTTCCCGGTCAGCAGGTACCTGCTGATCTCCCACCCTTGGCCCTTCACTAGCCTGTTTGTATCACTCCATAACACATGTGCATCTTAGTTCATAGTTTAGTTGTATACTGCCCTGAAGAAGCTACGGTAGTAGCGAAACCCGGTCGGCTAAAGTATAAATAAAAGTGATGTAAAACAAAGTTATTGTTTTATTTTATAAATTATAATGTCACATCACCAAGTTACTGCTTCATATGAAAATATATAAAAAAAACTGGTTTTCAATTGATAAATTTGAAATTAGAAAAAATGTTAATAGTCAATTAAATATTATTAATAAACAAATATATATATATTATTTAATAGCTATGTTTTAAATGTATTTTCAGATTAATAACTATATTTAGAACATTACTATGATTATAATATTTTATTATAATAACTAGTATTATTTTAACTTTTATTCATTGTTTGTTTCGTGATTATATTTATATTAATAATAAAAATAATATCTTTTTAAATTTCTAATATAAATTTATTATTTAGCATTTTATAATAATGCTTTTATCAAGTATTTTTACATTTTTAATCAGTAATTTACCAACTTTCAACACTTATTGTAAATTTTTGTTTATGTTTGTAATTCGTCTATTTTTATATTATTTGTCTATACTATTTTAATCACTTATTGTCTATTTTTATATTATTTGTCCATATTATTTTTAGTATACTGTTTATCCTGATGAGAGAAGCTTTGCTTCTGAAACATGTAGATATTTATTATATATTAAAAACAGAGATGTAAACAAACTTATTCACATCAATTATATTAATAATGACGCCACAAAATAATTACACATCTTTCGAAAAAAATGCTTTAATATGAAAATCACAATTTAAAAGCGTAAAATCTTCAGTAATCAACTTATTTTAATAACGACCCAAATCACAATAATCAAAGAAAAAAATCTACTGATTTTTGGAAAATATTATTCGGTACAAATTGAGTGTTAACAAACCCCACAGTCGCGGCGCATCCGGTCAGCTAACAGATTCCTAAAGGTTTGCACGCTTCCACGGTTTGCCACTAAAGCGCCACGAGTGTGGGATTGTATGAACTATTTCTGAGAACAGAAAGTCCCACACACGCTGAATTCTCGCGCAGTATTAATACAGACGGGTGGATTTTTTAGCACGGAATCTGAATAGCGTATTTTTTTAAAGTGTGGTAAAATTATAGTAGAAGTCTTCCTTATTATGATAATTGGGATATGTCGTGAGGCTGAAAGGAGTGGGGAAGGGAAAGACATAAACAAGAGGAAGATTTGGAAGTACCTGGCAATTCAGAGCTGGTCACTAAACACGGCGAATGCCATTTCAAGTAGCAAAGCTTTGATTCTGAATGGTGGTCTTTCGCCAGGGCGATGCTGAGAGCAGGTATCTACCGAATGAATGTAATGAATACCGAGGCAGCGTTGGTGACGTCACCGGGCGGAAAAGCGGCTAACAATGGAGCGGACACCTCCCACAGCCAATAACGGATCGGACTATAATATAATAATATCAGATGCGAATAATTAATAACAATCAATGGCTGGACGGGAACCGAATCTGATAACCCACGAGGGGCCACGAATTATTGTAATGTTGACAAGATTCTCGCTTATTTGAAATTGAATACGAATATCTCCTAGGCCTTGCTCGGGATTTTTTGGAACAAAGTTATGTAGTTGTGAATTCTTGCTTGTCGTTTGGGTGCCATAATTGATTTGACAGCGAAAGTAATGCCTTGTGACGACTATTACTATAACTATACAAAGAAACAATTTGAAAAAATTATTTCATTTCAAATATTTATTTTTCAAAATATATCTAAATAATAAAGTTCTTAAGTAGATACCTACACGTGCTTTCCATTTTGAAAATATTCTACCCAAGCAAACATTCCTCTTTTGAATATGTAATCTGTGGCTAACCAGCGTGGTATATCTACGGGCTAAGCTCAATAGAACGTGACGGGTTCAATGTTTTTCATACTAATTTTAATTCATAGCAAGAGATTTACATATTGGATTACATTTAAACTACTCTCTAAACCTTCCCGGCACTAATAAGAACAAACTGTGCTATTCTCAGCGAAACCGGTGGAGTAATTTTTGAGAAAATCGAGGACACACAGACAAACATTAATTTTTACGTATAGAGATGATTTTCCTTTTTTTTCACACCACTGTGTCTATATTAGGTTAGCTCCACTAACGTAGAATCGATAGACTTGCCCTAGTACGATTTCGACGACTGGAGGCACAGGTCACGTGACACTCATATTCGCACCAGCTTAGTTCACTGCCGTCCGCGTATGTTTCGCGTGATTTGACTGCGGTAAGCAAATAACAAAACATTTACAAAAAGGGTCATTTATTTTGTGCCGAACTTTTTACTTAGTTGCTGTTTTACTTAAACTGGAGGCACGCTTAGCTCGCCTCCTGCCCTGGTTGTTTTTAGGGCATCTCTATTTATTATTTGCTCTGCGGTTAGCTCACTGGAGTGATAAAACGAAAAAAGTGTGTTATAGGTGGTGAATGGATAAATCAACAAACGTATGAATTGGCGCTCTTTTTAAGTCATTAAATACTGTAAGAAGAAAAAAAATAGCACGAAAATGTAATAACAATTAATTTTAAAAATTCATTTTTTTAGATTAATTTGTTTAGGTTAGGTTTTGGGCCAAAAATATATGAGAATTAATTAAAGATGTTGCTAAGAGTTCTTAAATTGAAGTATGACATCGATAAAAATGACGGAGAAAATGGGGTGGTATTAGAGTGGATAAATAGGCTGGTCCCGGACAGACCGAGAGGTCCTGGGTTCGAGTCCCAGATGCGACCGTTACCTTTGCATTCTCTGTGTTTTTTTTTATGTTTCACACTTCATTTGAAATTTGTTAATATTATCTTCGAGGTTAAATAAAGCTTTCTCATTCTATATTTGGTTCGTGAACAAAATGACCTTTGACATTTCGCTGACATTTTTTTACTCTATTGACACTTTTTTATAACTAGTCCTTTGTTTCTTCTTCTATAGTCGCTTCCTCATTGCTGAGGATCGCGACCCCCACTTCAAACTCCCTCGTTTACAAGGCTTCTCCACTCCTCACGATTCCACGCTGCGTGGAGAGCCTACGAAATTTGGTCACTCCAACGCATCGGTGACTTTCCTCTGCTTCTTCTGCCTTCCACTTTGCCAGTGACCATGAGATTCTCCAGGTTGGAGTTCTCGGTTTGGCGAGCAACGCGTACAAGGAATCTGAGGATACGCTGTAGGCAGACAGTTGAAAGCATATTGTGGATGTCAAACTCTTTCAAAATTGATATATGTGTGCGCCTGTCCATGGAATCCTGAGCATTTTCATCCAGCACCACATTTCGAGGAATTCTATCAGCTTCCTTTCTCTGGCGCATAGTATCCATGTTACCACATCGTAAATGAATATGGGGAAAATCAGCGCCCGGATTAAGTCCTTCGTTTAGTGGAGCTTAATCCAGTTTAATTGATCTCCTGACTTAATCGTAAATTATATCGTTACTCGATAGAGAGTTGCGTTGGGAAGAGCATTGTTTTGCATTCGAGCAGTGTTGAGGCAAAATTTCATCTCAACAGTTGCTTAGTAAGATTGGGAACGATGTCCGTTAGTGCCTATTCGATGGAGTTAACTTACTTAACTGGCATAATTCCCAAGAAGACTAGGAGGAAGTAATGGGAAAGTAGAAGCACTGCGGTAAGCTCCGAGCTTACATTATAATAATACTATTATTTGGGAGTAGCGCTGATTTACCATAATTCCCCGAGGCCTCATTTCTCAGTCAGCCGAAACAGCGGGGATTACGAATATTTCCTTCCAAACAAAGTACTTTTCTATTTTTCTAGATTCACGTCGTTGAAGAAATGCATCGCGAAAATGCTATTATTATTTAAAATACACACTTCGCAGGTTGCTAACTCAAGAAATACTATAAATGATTTATCTCTAAATTATATACGGATAATTAGGAAAATGTATAAGGTTTCAAAAGACAATATTTATATTGATATAAGACAAAATACTAGTATATATGCCGTACGTTCCACAGTGGTAGATATTTTCATAGGAATAGAATAGAAACGTTGCTTGAAATGGCTTTAGCCGTTTTCGGTGACCAGATCTGAATAGCCAGGTACTTCCACGCCTTCCTCTTTCCCATCTCTTTCCCCTCCCCACTACTTTCAGCCTTACAACATACCCTAATTGGGGATGGAATAGTCTCACTGGCTTGAGAAGTTTGGGAGCAGTTGGGATTTCTGTGCGGTATTTACATTAAAAAAAATTATAATTTTATTGTATGATGCTATCACTTATTGGTTATCAATTATAAGCACACGAAACAATCAAACTTCGTTTTAACCGCATTTACTTTTCACGCCAACCGGTTTCGGAAAAACCGTTCCATTATTATACAATTATACATTAATATTTTTACAGTTAAATCAGCTTTTTATACAAGGAATGATATTGGAATTTTTTTGAGGACACCACTAAAACCATAAATTGACTCACTCCGGTATATATATATAAACTAAATTGTAACGACTGTTCCTCATTTTTTATTGGAAAAACAAGCCGTAATTTCGACATTAGAATCAAAGAACATGGAAGGTGTCTTAAAAATAATATTTTTTCCGAATTCGTTTCATATTATTTCAAGCAATAATAGTTTTGATAAAAATACGGGGATCAATATTCTTCATATTAATAGTAAAGGTAAACGCTTAGATAATTTAGAGGCCTTGGAAATTAAGTAATCCCCTAATAATAGTGAGTCTATTATTAACAATCAAAAAACCTATCTTACAGCCCCATTTTAAATACGTTTCCTTTCACCCCTCCCTCAACCTCTATCTCTTCCCCCATTATTTACTAATCCCTAGTCACGCCCCCACCCCCACTGTGACACTTATTATGTATGTTCTGCCTAATGGCAGATATTTTGTAATATTGTGTAGTTTACACTTTGCCCTGACGACGGAACGGTTGTTCCGAAACCGGTCGGCGTGAAAAATAAAGGTGGTTAAAACAAAGTTTGATTGCTTCATTTGATAATAATAATACTCAAATTGAAATCTTCTAAATTCTATATGAAATGTACTGGAATTTTAGGTAAAACGAAAAAATTGCTTTTAATGGTTTTCAAATTGCACCTATTTTCAGAGATTTTTGGAAGTATTTCATAGAATTTAAAGATTACAGTTCGAGGATTTTTGGACTTCGAAACCTTATACATTTTCCTAACTACCCGTATAGAATTTACAGATCAATTATTTGTGGTATTACTTGAGTTAGCAATCTGCAAAGTGATGTTTTAGCGGAAGCTAACGCTAATGTCTGTGCTGTGCCTGTGCGGAATAATGTGAATACTCGCGTCTGTGCTGTGCTGTACTGTACTGTTCTGCACTGCGCGGTGCTGGTAGATGTGAATAGACCTTAATACCACACAATAAAAAAAATACATATATCGAAAACTCAATTATTTATGTACTTAAATATAAATCACACTTTCACGTTTTATTTATTTAGCAACAACAAAAAAACTATTTACATTAGCTTATCAGTTTTGACACTATCTTAATATAAAATTACTACTCAAATACATATTATGTAATCATTGTAGAAAATAATATTAACATACCCTAAATGAAACATGAAAACGGAAAAAAAACGACAGAAAATAAAAAAAGTTTTCAGTCGTATCTGGGATTCGAACCCAGGTCCTCTGCCTATCCGGGGCAACCGCTTAACAAATGGAGAATAATCTTAACAAATCTTGAATTTGAGATATGATATTGATGAAGATGACATAAATTTAACTGGTCTCATTAGCTAAGTTGGTTAAGCGGTTGCCCCGGATAGGCAGAGGACCTGGGTTCGAGTCCCAGATGCGACTGAAATCTTTTTATTTTCTGTCGTTTTTTTTCGGTTTTCATGTTTCATTTAGGTTATGTTAATATTATTTTCTACAATGATTAAATATTAAAATGAGGTTTTTAAACTCAATAAAAATAATTAGTAATTAAAAATTGAACATATTATGTATTTCGCATGATATAACAAATTGAAAAGGCACCGTTTTGTAACAGGAGCTTTACGTAGTGCAATCATTAGGATTTGTTTTATTAATGGGTTTGCTTTGAATTGCGAGAACATAAAAACAAACAAAACTTATCATAATACAATAGAGTAGTGTTCAAATACAGTTTCTTTCATACAAATAACAATAAATCGTGAAAATTTCAATGTACTATAAAAAAATACAATAAACTCGTTGGCTTTTACAGCACTTACCAAATACCACAAAGATACTACGGTACCAACTGTACCGAGACCAAATAACTGTGAAGATATTACGATACGATTCCAAAAAAGCCACGTGGCTAGAAAACGTTTTTTTGGACGAGAAACCAATCACTAATGTGATTTTATTCATTATCTTAATTAGAGTCATATAATTTATCAATTATTTATTTAGTCATTACTGTATTTTCTCCCATGGAAATTTCCTCAGAACACAATCAAGTAAACCTACTACGACAAACACTTCGAGTAGTAGTTTTCACAAATTCTTAAGCTAGGTTGTTTAAAAAATGGACAGCCCTGCCATCGTCGCCATGATTAAATTCCATGTACCGACGAGGAATATAAGACAAAATGTAACATTTTTCTGCAACACGTACACAACCAACTATCAGTCACACTCACTAACAACAAGTTTGGTGTATTGTTGATGTATTTGCTGACTTCATTTATAAATTAAAGCGTCATCTATACCAGCACTTTGATGAATCCTACAATTAATTATTGTAGCGTAGATTTTTTTTTAAAGAAAGACAAACATTCCTGAATTACGAATAACCTGACAATATTTGAAAATGTATTTATTTATTCACGCCTAGAGGGCGTTTACATGTTGATACATTTATCACAAAGGAGAATAATAATATAATACATACAATAATAATTAGAAGTAGCAAAAAAAGTAAGTAGGTACAATATAATTAAGTAGTTACAGCGTTTTTTTTATAAATTTAATGTAAATCAAATTTAATAATGTTATTATTAAGTTCTGCAAGTACTTTTACTTGTTATTATTGTGACAGCTATTTCGGCGATTAAGGCCATTTTCAAACTGTGGTTAATCCACATTGCGACGACTTATTTCTAAACTAACTAACTAACTAACTAACTAACTAACCATCACGCCGTTTCCCCGAAGGGGTAGGCAGAGAGGACGGACCGCCAGACAACTCGATCTTGGCATACACTTTTTGCTTCATTCACTTTCATACAACGTCTCATACATTCTCTTCTGTTATTCCGACTTCTGACATGGCCCGACTCAAGTATTTGGTTCACTTGATCGTGCCACGTCTTCCTTGGACGTCCCCGGCTTCTTCTTCCATTCACATTCGCGTCATATATTCTCCTTACACTCCTTTCTTCATTCATTCGCTCTACATGCCCAAACCATCTAAGCGTCCCTTTCTTAATCTTGCTCACTACGCTTACATTTACGACTTATTTCTATGATTTAATTTACCCCCACTCCTATAAAATTTGGATGGATGGGTGTAATGATTTCTCATCGGTAAAACCGATTTAGTTAGAATGCAATTAAAATTCTGAATTCTGTCAGGTTTTCACATTTATAATGTGTTTTTACTCGTATTTTCCCGTCTGCTGGAAGGGCCCTTCCAGCAGACGGTAAGGGCTTTCTCAACTACATTAAAAAAAATTAAATGGAGTTCTAAACACAAAAACAATTAACAATTACAGCGTAATAAATAACAATAACTTAAGATGTCTAAATAATAATGGTTTCTCCGAATTTGCCAACCATCTATTAGAAACAGACCACACATTCAATAAAAATACAGGCACTAGTTTACTGCATAAAAATGGAACCGGCATTCGACTAGATAACTTAGAAGCGATAGAAATAAGGAAAGCCAAAAACACTAATAATAGACTAATAAATAATCAAAAAAAATTAAATTAAAGGCCAATTCTTAAATTATTCCCAATAAACAAAGTACACAACCTTCCCGGCCAGCAGGTACCTGCTGATCTCCCACCCTTGGCCCTCCACTCACCTGTTTGTATCAATCTATAACACACGTGTATCTTAGTTCATAGTTTAGTTGTACACTGCCCTGAAGAAGCTACGGTAGTAGCGAAACCCGGTCGGCTAAAGTATTAATAAAAGTGATGTAAACAAAGTTATTGTTTTATTTTTTAAATTATAATGTCACATCACCAAGTTACCGCTTCATATGAAAATATAATAAATAACAATTTTACCTATGGTTACATTATAACTGCAGGTTGTACAACATGAACAGCTGTAAAGCGTGTTTACAATACAGCAAACCTTTATTACGCACGACAGGGTATTTTATAGAAACATAACATAATAAATACAACGATAAAAAAGGTATACATCAAAAAACTTAACAAATTTAATAAAAACATTTAAATAAACTGATTTTTTGTCTAGATACAGTGTTTTAACTGTAAATCTCCTACTACCATCACAGTAAGCGAAAGATGTTGCTTGTGTCGCGTTGGAAGATTTTCTATTTTCTCGTCCACATTTGATGAACATCAAACGGTTAATCAGCGCCACAATGAACGAGTTTGAAACAACTTAACCTAAGTTACAAGTCGAAATCAACAATCTGATTTCATCCAATCCTTCTTTCAACATTGTCCTAATAAGAGTATCGATTACAAGAAGGTAAACGGGCCAACTCCTAAAATTGTCCACCTGGAAGGTAACTGGTAGGATCGCTTTATGGAGCGGCGTCACTGCTCCCTCCCACTCAACTGGACTGGTACAGAAACTACAGAATAGACAACACTAATTCGGTTGTGATAACACGCCCACCGATGACATTATTATTGTGAATTGAGGTGCCAAAGTGTCGTTGTTCGCCCAACAGCGAAAGATAGCAATTTGGGTTAATCAGATGGTTGAACCCGGAATTTTGGGTTATGCAAATATGTAATAAGTTAGAGATTGGCGCATGCGTAGGATGAAGGAACTGAACGGCGAACAGATCAGAGTAAATGAGAACATCAGAAGGATACTAACCAATGTAAATATGAGCAAGAGAATAATAATTATGAAAAGTCAAAAACTTTATGAGGATTCCCCGGGATTCTACGTCATAGTTGGGGGTGATTGGGGATAAAATTAGTAACACGTATATTTTAACGCGGCATCACTTTTATTGGTCAAATGCATTGTGCATATAGTTTGTTGAACTGATGAATGCGATTTGTTGGCCAAAACTTGTAATAAAAGATTATCTATAGTAGGTGATAAGATAGACCATTGGAAAAAAAAATGTACTGCGCCCTTGAGGTTATTTTTAACAAAAACGGCGCTACACAAATCATCCAAATATTATTATTATGATGGATGTGTGTGTTAGAGGTAAGGAAGGTGCTGACCATGATTATAATGAGACCAATATTGTAGGAGGGAAGAAATTAATCGTTCTTATGCGACAAATATCAACCTTGAACTAATGCTGGGCACAAGTTTGAAGTGTTTCCCGGTTTTGAAGAGGCGCTGAAGAGATCAATGAAGATATCCCTCATTGAAATATCAGCGAAAAAAACACAAAATTCCCACCTGATGTCCATGTTCTAAAGATCAGACCAAAGATAGGACATAGGAGATTGAACTTAATGGAAATCAGTATTGTCAATAAAAACGTGTTATTTAGTAGTTTGGAACTGTGGAACTATCGAACAAATGAACAATTTTTTAATTTAGGTCAAATTACTTTGTGGCATCATTTTCAATTAAATGATTATGAGATATTTTGTGTAAAGCACTATTTTATTTGTATAAAGCACCAGCGCCCTTGAGGTGATTTTTCACAAAAACGGCGCTATACAAGTCATCCAACTATTATTATTATTATTATTAGTTTGCTCTATTAAACCAATAGCATCTGCTCCTCACGGTCCTCTCCTGCATAAAGTCATATGGACATCAATACTCAGGATTCTCGCGAGACATTAGTCAAGCGAATCAAAAACCTTCCTCTGTGTTTCCTACATTAAGCGTCAAAAATAGAAAAATTGAGGTTAAGAAAAAAAAACAAACGAGGTTTGATAATGAAAAGCCAACGATGATATTCGTAAAATTGTAACCAATCCATGCAGGAATGTCAATACTACAAAAACAAAGAAACAAAGGCAAAGAGATTACTGCTGAAACGTCAGAGCATAGATAACACTAATAAATGGTATCGACCATTGCGGTTTGTATTACGTTGAATGTTGGCACGATTGTATCAAAACCGCAGACAGGTCGACAAATTAAATCCAGCCCAGAAGATACGAGTTTCCTCGCGTTGTTGTTACGCGCAATTTGAAGTCGAAAATGTTAAAAAAAAAATTTTTAAGATATCTAAAGCACATAAAGGAACGGTTTTAAAAAATGCCAAACCTACGATTGTCTTGCAAAGATTGATTAGTACGTTATGCCGTGTTCGGACGCGTGTAATGCATGATGCAATGCAACACTAATTCGTCGTTCGTACGTCGATACGAACATACAATGCAATATTCGTGCGGCGTTCAGCCTGTGTTTTGGAATCCCAAAAACCATGAATACTTAAAAACAATATATTAATATATATTCCTGATGAAGAAAGCATCGCTTTCGAAACATTAATTATTAATAAAGAGGTGAATATAAAATTATTTAAAATTATTTTTTTTTTAAATTTTAATGTATATAAAATTTGATAATCTAAATCAAATTTAATGTAAATCAAATTTAATGTAAATCAAATTTAATGTAGATCAATTTTTTAATTTTTTTTTTAAAATTTAATTTATTCAAAAAAAGATACATAATTAATAATTAAACAAGGTTACAATATTTTTCAAAAGTTCAATATTTATATAAGATGTACCCCTATAATTAAGCTGAGCTTTTGTGTATGAGGGTGTGTTATTTTTTTGTTCTTTGTTTATTTCTATGTTATATTATTCAGTGTATATTTTCAGTGTGTTTTTTAAGTTGTGTTTTAAAAAATTTTAAATCATTATTAATGTTTCTAATTTTTTCTGGTAATGAATTAAAAAATTTAACTCCAAGATATTTATAATTAAATTGTCCCATTGTTTTTTTGCATTTTGGAATTGGAAGAAATGATGTTTGTCTAAGATTTCTATTATTTTTAAATGGTGCAGTTTTGTTTAGAATATTATCTTTATAAATTTGCAAAGTTACATGATAGAAATAGAATTCTTTTAATTTTCTGACTTTGAATTCTGTAAATAGAAGATCTGACGAGTATGTGTATGGCTTGTTTAGAGTTGTTTTTATTATTAATTTTTGTGTTATGTAAAGAAGTTGCGTGTGATTTTTTATAAGTTCCACCCCATCCTACAATGCCATATTGTATTATTGATTGGCAGAAAGCAAAGTACGTCATTCTAAGTAATTCTTTGTTTAGAATATGTCTTAAACATCTGAAGATGTATATTAGTTTCCTTATTCTGTCTTTGAGTAAGTTTATGTGAGGGGACCATTTTAGGCATTGGTCTATTGTTATGCCTAAGTATTTAATTTCGCTCTTGCTTTCTATAGCTAAACATGATATATTGCAGTTATGTTGTTGTGTATATATTCTAGAATGGATAAAAATATTTATTTCTTTAGGTGTTTGTTTTTTTGTGCAAAATGGGATATAATAAGTTTTTTTTTAATTCAACGTTAGCAAGTTTATGTCACACTACATTTTCAGTTGATTGATATCCGTGTTAGCTATATCGTTTAGTTCAGTCCATGTATTTGCTTTTAATAATAATACTGTGTCATCTGCGTAAGATATAATCTCTCCATGTTTAGAGACATTAAAAATATCATTTACATATATGATAAATAGTAAAGGGCCTAAAACTGTGCCTTGTGGTATAGAGAAATCACTGTATTCTGAGTCACTTGTTTGATTAAATAATTTCACTTCTTGAGGTCTTTTATTTAAGTAACTGATAAACCATGATAGTATTTTTCCATTTATTCCGATTGATTTTAATTTATTTATTAGTTTTTCGTGTGATATACTGTCGAAGGCTTTTTTTAGATCTATGAATATTCCAAGACATTTTTATTAGAATCTAGGGCGGTATATAGGTAATTTGTTAATTTTGCAATTGCATCTTGAGTGCTTGTGTTTCTTTTGAATCCAAATTGATTACAATTTATTATTTTATTTTCTTCTAAGAATGTGCAGACTTGTTTTTTTTACAATTTTTTCGTATATCTTTGATATATTTGATAATAGTGATATTGGGCGATAATTTTGTGGATCTTTACGGCATTCTGTTTTATGGATAGGAGTGATAATTGCTTTTTTATAATTATTTGAAAAAATACCACTTGTTAGACTTTGATTTATTATATGCGTTATGGGGCGTACTAGATAGAGTTTCATTAAATTTAGTGTTTTAACCTCTATGTTGTCAAATCCGGGGGCGGACCCTCCCTTTAGTTCAGAAATAGTTTTTAAAAACGTCTGATTCTACTACCGGGTAGAAGGTATTATATTGATATTGGGTTGCATCTTTTGTATTCGTTATATGATGGTTAGATGCGTTAATGGAGTTAGCTAGATTTTTGCCGACATTTACAAAATAGTTATTTAGGATATTACAGCATTTTTTAGTGTCTTTTTGTACATTATATGTTTTATTTCCATCCGTGATTTCAGATATTTGCATGTATTTTTTTTTGTTTGTTTATTATCTCGTTTATTTTTGACCAATTTTTTTATTATTGTCTTTAGCTTCTGTTATAATTTTAGAGTAATGGTTGTTTTTTTTTTATTTCTGATTAAAGTAGTTAGTATATTTTTATATCTTTTATAATACGATATTAATTTAATATTGGCTGACGGCCTTTGTGTTATTTTATATGTTTTTTTTTCTAACGGCTTTAATTAATCCGTTTGTAATCCAGGGTGTTATTTTTCTTGTTTTTGAGTTGGGAGTGATTTATTTTATATTTGTCGCGTTTTTTATATGTTTCGATAATATATTTTCAAAGAATAGGGCAGTTTGGTTGGCGCATTTGTTGTTTAAAACCTCTTCCCATTTTTCAATTTTCAGTGATTTTTCTAATAAATTATAATCTATCTGGGAATATGAATAGTTTAATTTTGGTTTTTGGTTAATTTTTTCATTTGTCTCGTATAGTATAAGACACGCGTGATGGTCAGTTGTATTTGTTTTCCATACGGTAGATTTTATATTATTTATGTCATTTAGATGTAAATTACACCAGATATGGTCTAAACAGGATGGCGTTTGATTATGTATTTCTCGAGTGTAATTATTAATACAGGATTTGAAATTTAAGTGTGTCATCATGTTAATGAAATTATTTTTTTCTATTGAGTTGTGATTTGCAGAGATATTAATGTTTAAATCACCACACACAATCGTAAATATATTCGATAGTTTGTCTAGGTATTGACATAGTTCTTTTGTAAAATTGGTTATATTCGATTTGTGTGTGCGATATATTGTTACAATTCTATATAATTTATTTTTAAATTTAATATCAATTTTTAAACAGTTTACGAATTGTATACAGATTTCTTCACTATGTATAATTTCAGAATCGCTACGTGTATATATTAAAATACCACTATTTTTTTTATTGCTGTTGTTGTTGCAATTCCTTTATAGTTCGGCAGTGCGTCTATATGTTGATTGTCGTTACTGTGGGTTTCCGTTAAGACGATGCAGACCGGAGATGTGCACAAATTATTTATATTTAACAGAAATTCGTCCATGTTTTTCGTTGCACTTCTGATGTTCATGTGTAATAATAAAAACGGAGAACTGACACTTGGGCACCATTTATTCACATCTGCGATATTTTCACATATTTCTTCGTTTATTTTGTAGTTTTCGTCAATTTGTTTTAAAATGAAGTCATTCATTTTTAAGTGAGATTCGTGTAGCGTCCAAACAATTCGCGTTGCATTACATGTTGCATTGCACGCGTCTGGACGCGGGATTAAGGGGAACGGCTGGGCGGCCTGTTTCATACAAAAGTGAATTTTGGATTTGTTTCTTCCAATTGTGGGGCATTAGCAACATAGAAAGTATTATCAACCTTGGAAATTTAACGCTTATAACTAACTAACTAACTAACTAACCATCACGCCGTTTCCCCGCAGGGGTAGGCAGAGAGGACGGACCGCCAAACAACTCGATCTTGGCATACACTTCTTGCTTCATTCACATTCATACAACGCCTCATACATTCTCTTCTGTTATTCCGACTTCTGACATGGCCCGACTCAGTATTTGATTCACTTGATCGTGCCATGTCTTCCTCGGGCGTCCCCGGCTTCTTCTTCCATTCACATTCGCGTCATATATTCTCCTTACACTCCTTTCTTCGTTCATTCGCTCTACATGCCCAAACCATCTAAGCGTCCCTTTCTTAATCTTGCTCACTACGCTTACATCAGCCTTGCATTCTTTACGAATCTCAACATTTTTCACACGATCATACATGGTTTTACCACACATTCGTCTCAGAGATCTCATTTCTACAGCATTCAGTCTACTTTCATCCTTCCTCTGCCAGTTCCATGCCTCACTGCCATACATCAAGGTTGGTATCAGCACTCCATTGTGGACTGCTAGCTTCGCTTCGCTTATATGCCATATTATATTGAAAACCGTACATTTCTGTGACTATGACGGGGTCCTATAATCGCAATTCAAAAGAGGGCCTATCACGAATTAGTAGAGAACTGAAAATTTCGCGTATGCGATAACAATTCTTCACGCGAAATTTGTCGTTTTTACGCGAATTTCGCCATTTTCACGGGAATAACGCGAAGTTCGCAAATTTCGGGAAAATAACACCGAATTTTCGTATTTTTCACGTGATGTTCTGATATGTTAAAATATAAAGTAATATTGTACATACCAAATGTGTCTTCGTCTACTGTCTTGACATGCTTGAATAGCCATAAAATGGAACGCAACTAACTTCATGCCGAAAACGCCGCGAACTATTGTTCTTTTTCGATTTTCAAAACCCCACATACCGGAATAAACATTTATTATTATTATTATTATTAAAAAAAAACAATAATAATGTATTTTCTTCAATAGATTTAAAGTTATTTTGTGGCGCCATTATTAATAAATTAATAAGATTTACTTTGTATACTCTATATCCTGATAAGGAGAGCTTCGATTTCGAAACATGTTGATATTTATATATAAAAAAACAGTGGTGTAAACAAAGTAATTCTTATTAAGTTATTAATAATAATATGTATAAATAAAGACAACATAATTTTTATCTAAAAAAAAAACAAATAATATATAACACAACTTTTATTGTAAAATACCACCGTTTACCGTGATAAATTTCATAAAATTAAATAACGCGAATTTCATCGAAAAATGACACCACTTTTCCCAAGAACACGAATTTTACAGGTCTCTCTCTACGAATGAGAAGAAAGCTTTTTTAGTCATCAATTTTAAACAAGCCCTAAGAAACGTATAATTTGAAATTTCTTCTTAAACCTTGACCAAACGTTTTTCTTTATAGGAACATTAAACAACCCATTAATATGATTCTTAAAGATTTGCGTCATCTTAGCGACGTTCGGTGCTACCGGCCACGGGCACTATATACTACTGGCGGGCATTTTATGTGGTTTGACAGCTTTTGGTCTGTTAGAGGCATGCCACTACGGGTCAAGGCCAATCGCCCTTCTCACCGACTTGTGTAATATTTACATAATAATTTTGAGGTCGGATCGAATGAAAATATTACTTACGTCGCATTAGAAACTTTTAGAGAAACCGACAAACTTCAAACCTTTATTTCCATAACGGAAAGTCAAGACAAAAGTTCTTATAATTTTAGGTAATAAATAAAGTGACACAAACAACAACAAGAGTGAAGTGAAGAATAACATTTCGAAGACGTTGCAAAAAACCACAACCTTGCATATAATGCATCTAATCAATCGTTATGGTTTCCAAATGTAAAAACGCAAACACCCTTAGTGGCTAGATGGAAGGAAAATGGATGTCGTTCGAAGCGTCAAATACTTGGGACATATTATCACAGAGGACTTGAAGGACATTGATTGAGGATATGGAGAGACAAAGAAGACGTTTTCCGTTATAGCAGGTATGTTGTAAAGGTGTTTCCACTTTTGTTCAACAATACTTTTCAACGTGTTTTGCACATCTCTGTATACGTCAGAACTGTGGGTAGATAACACTGCATCCCAATGGCATAAGCTTAAAGTCACCTACAGTAATGCATATCGCCAACTATTCCTTCTGCTGGGATACTGCAGCGCTACGGAAATGTTCCTGGAGGGACGAGTGCACTCTTTCAGGGCACTTCTCCGCTACCGCGTGGGAAGCTTATGATGCAGAGTACGCCAATTCAAGAATACCATAGCTACCTGGACGGAGTCCTCCTCTAATGACATCCACCAAAAACGTTTTACATTTTGTATTAATTAGGATTTTTTTGTATTATTATTGTAACCTACATTGCACTACCCCTGCATACCTTCTGGAATAAAGCATTGTTATTATTATAAACATATATTAATCACAATCAGTAAAATTACAAGATATATGTATTCCATAAAATATATATAATATGTAAGTATATAACTTGGTACGTAATATATACCAGTGAATTTGATTTTAAGGTTTCTTCGATCGTGTTTCTTAAAGGAATCATAACAACAAAAATGCGTTCAATATACATAACAAGTTAGGTAAAGAAGTGAAATGATTTTTTTAAATCTTCTAAACAATTACATTGTGTCAGATGAAAGAAAGGTACAAAAGAGCATTACCAGAAAATCAAAAAATATCAAATGTGGCAAATCAACTGATTTTTCTTGCTGTTATAATGCCACGAAGAAGGCACGACAGCGTCCGAAAACAATTGTTTAGCATATAATTTTATTTTTAATAACATTAAAAACTAAACCAGTTTTCTTAAATATATACAGCTTCCACTACACATGGATGGTAATCTTAATTAAGATAAAATGTCTAAATAAGGTTATGTGTTGTAGATATACTTTTCAATTCCTCTAAGTGTATCAAGGACAAAATATTGGCCTCGATAGGTATGATCAACGGTAATTTTGTAAGATGATAGCTGAACGATACGAAAAAGACTCGCTTACCTACTCGAGATGACGGGGCAGATTATGGCGACGAAGGTGAAGCACCTGTGACCCACTCCCTGGCCAGGGTCGATAGGTCAAGAAATATACATACAGACCAAAACACGCTTTCGATATGGTCTTTGCAATCATGCATGATAATCGTTGCAATGTACAGTGTTAACATTTTAACACTGATCAAAAAGGAGATTTATGAAACTGGGATTGCTCCATCGATGGACATGACGTAGTGGGGATGGAAGATAGCAGACCACCTGGGCCTGCAGGATGAATGACTATTAGGAGGCCTAGACTTAGTTGGCTAGATGGTGTGGAGGCGCAGACACATCAAAAACTAAATTTTCTAGGTTATCCATAAAAAAAATAATATAAAGTTAAGTCGTTTCCACGGGATTTTATTCTTGATTAATACGACAATAATTTTGTGTACTTTTAATCACTTTTTCATGTTTTTATTTGATAAAAACAAACTATTCTCTACAGACAAGTTTCACCACTACCCGTGTCAACATCAGGACACGTAAAAAAAATTATAAATCTGAATTATAACAACAAACCACAGCTTTGTCAGAAATTATTATTGGAAATTTTTTAGTTCAATAAAAAGATTTAAAAAATTGGCAAAAATCGAACAAACATTCTTTCGTTTTGTAACATCAGATGAAAAATCATTGGGTTCAATATAAAAATATTGATTAGCAAGGACTTATCAACGGTGAATATTTAACTTGTGCATTGTGACGTACGTTATTGGTTATCTAAATAATCATTGAATTGATGACATTGAAACACAGAGGATCGTCGGGATGGATAAATAAGGAGCAGGAAAGGAGATCAGCAGAACGCCGGGTGAATATTAAGGCAGCTAAGCCGCGATGCAACTGCAGAGTCACGGAGATAGATAGGCCATCAACACAGATGAAATGATTCATAGTTCACTGTGACCAATGTTTAAGGGAACTACGCTATAAAGGGGTTGAATATGAATAGAAGGTACCAAAAGAGTAAAAAAAAATTACACAAATTCGTAACGGTTACTAAGGATATGAATAGAATGTGCCAAAAAGTGGAGAAAACACGATAGCAATATAACTTAAGGTCATCAAGGATATCAATCGAATGTACCAAATAGTGAAGAAAAGACTACCCAAAGTCAATTAAGGTCACCATGGATATGAGTAGAATGTACTAAAAAGTAAAGAAAACACGATAACAATATAACTTAAGGTCATCAAGGATATCAATCGAATGTTCCAAATAGAGAAGAAAAGACTACACAAAGTCAATTAAGGTCACCATGGATATGAATATAATGTACTAAAAAGTAAAGAAAAGACTTCACAAAGTCAATTAGGGTCACCACGGATATGAATAGAATGTACTAAAAAGTGAAAAAAAGACTACACAAAATCACTTACGGTCACCATGGATATGAATAGAATGCACCAAAGGTGAAGAATATACCACAAGAGTAAATTAAGGTCACCATGGATATGAATACAATGTAGCAAAAGCTGGAGAAAAGAAGGTAAAAAAATAACTGAAGATCATCACGGATATGAATAGAATGTACCAAAAAGTGAGAAAAAAAACTACAATTGGAAAAAGATCCGTATGAAACCACTTCAATCAAACAACAATCTGAACAAACATCACTTCACTTATAGTTCAACTAAAACACAAAATATCGATGTATGTAAAATACGCTCAGCGGTACTTCAGATTTATTAATCTCAGCTAAGCGTTAAACTATAGAAAAGTTTCCAAATACAATGCAGCGTAGTCAAAAGAATAACGTTATCATCAAACAAAACAGAGAATTATCGACCTTAGCAGAAGAATGATTGTTGATAACAAAAACGCGATGTTAACTTGGTGTCGATGGTTGGTTACCCTGAAGTTTTGAAATCTCTTGTGATATTTCGACTCGGAGTTCATGGAATTAAATACGTGACTTCACAATCAGACTTGGGATTAGAACGGGGACTCTGCCTCAGACGAGGAAGTGGTCCGTATTCCATTAGTGCGGATAATCTGCCATCCAGCGAATTCTGGATCATGGCCGATTGGGGAAGGGCGTGACAAAAAAAAAACATAATAACAAACAATAGAGAAAAATAATGGTTAAAGAACTCGTAACTTAAACATAAAACAAGATTTACAAGTTGTGATAAACGTCGTCCATAACATCAAAACCATCTTCCAAAAAATACTTAAGATCCAAATCAAGTATAATATATATCATATCATCCTCTATTTTTTTAATCCCATATTATTGGCAGTTATCTTTATGATGATTAAAAAGTTCTTCACGAATACAATTGCAAACTAGACAGTGTCTCGGAATAATATCCGATTTTTATTTATATGAGACATCTACTGATATTGACAAAGTCTTGAATTTGAAATATGATATCAATGAAGATGATATAAATTGAACTGGTCTCATTAGATAAGTTGGTAAAGCGGTTGTCCCGGAAAGACAGAGGTCCTGGGTTCAAGTCACAGATGCGACTGATATCTTTTTATTTTCTGTTGTTTTTTTCGGTTTCATGTTTCATTTAGGTTATGTTAATATGATCTTCTTCAATGATTAAATATTACAATGAGGTTTTGAAAAAATTCAATTAAAAATTGAAAAATTAAGTATAATATAAATTATTTGTACAGCGCCCGTGAGGGGATTTTTTTTTACAAAAGCGGCGCTATACAAATCATCCAAACATTATTATAATTATCGTGTGATATAATATATGCCAATCTATAAAACAAGTTGACGTATAATAAATGTATTTATTGCAATTCGGCAGTCCAAGGTCCCGAGAACGATCATCGGAGACTGTACCGACTGTGGGACTGTGCCTTCGCTCTCGAAGCCATGCCCGAATGAGGCCGAACAACATTTTTACCGTTGTCCCGGCTATATTTTTCAATTTTCTTTGTGTCGTGTGTATGAGCCCGAATCGGTAAGCCAAAAATTACCAGTGACACGGAACGCATTCGCCCAAAATACACCAGCGCGTAAAAAGAGGCGAATCATAATATCGATTACTGATACAAAACGATGCGTTTGATAATTGGATATTTGTATAAAGTGGCGCAATGCTGAATTAATTTGTTGAATGGGTGAAGATTCGAATTATAAAATCATTTTGTTTGCCGCAGTGATCCTGAACCTTTATAGCAAGAGAGCCAAATGATTCATTTTAAATTTGTAAGTGGGCCGCAGGGGTTATAGAGTACCCATAGCTTGGCATGGTTAATTTTGCAGTCGATGGCGTCGGTAATGTTGTTTTTTTTTTGGTATTAGAATACCTTTCTGTACTTTATAAAACAGGAACCATAGTAAATAAATCATAGATCGGGCAAACAAAGCGCCGCAGGTGAAAATTTGTCTATCTTCAAGGTTAAACCAATAAATGCTGTCGAATTTTAACACTCTGAAATTGAATGCGCATTAAAAAAGATGGCGGATTTAAAATATTGAAGGAGTTAAAAATATTAAACCGTTACATATTTGCACCCGGAAAATTGAACGATTGCTAAAAATAACTAAATACGAAATATCAAAAACCAATGCCGTTACTTATATTTTCAGAAATAACACTTGGTCCTGCGCCCATTCAAAATATCTTTAATAACCATGACAAAAAAAAGCGCCGCTGGCGAAAATTTTGCTAGGCGCCTAAGATCAAACCAATAAATGTTGATTTTTACAGAAATACCGCAAAAATGTTGATATTTAATTTAACCGAGTGCGCCATATGAAAGGCTCGCCGACGCACGAAATGAGCTCGCGTGCCGCTGGTTATGGATCACTGGTTTAGGAGAGAAATTTAGCCAAATTTAATACTGAAAATTTTAATTTCCGATGTTGGTCATGCTCAAAATATAACCTTTTTTAAACCTTTTTGTGCTATTGTAAAGCGATTTTCCTCGGGTGCGAAATACGATTTTTTAACGGTGTGAATAAAGCACAGTTTTAATCTAATTTTAACGGTGTGAATAAAGCACAGTTTTAATCTAATTTTAAACCATTGCGAATAATTCATTTAAAGGAATTTCGAAAACCAACACCAGAAAGGGTTATTTTTATAACAGAAATTTAATTATTAGATTTAATAACGTACTGAAATATAAAAATCGACTATTTTAATACTTTATTCAAAGGTCAAACTATATAGCGTGTTAAAGGGAAGCTGAACAATTTATTTGGTTTACATTAAATCTTAGGTATATAAACTAATAATTACGAATAATAATAAATAATTAGATAAATCTGCAACAAAAAGATGAGGGATTCCCCGAGACCATCTAGTAGCGACTTCGTGTGCAGAGTAATACTATGTTCGAATGCAAGGTGGGTGAGTTGGCATCGCGTCTGGGTCCCATCCAGGCGTCGTGACTTCAATTCCTCGGCTGGCTAAGTAAATCCTCCATCACGCAACAAGCAACGTCTTCCGCTTACTGTGGTGGTAGTAGGAGATTTTCAAATATTGTTAGGTTAATCGCAACCCGGGAATGTTTGTCTTTCTTTTTAAAATATAGGTGAATACATTTTACAGGATAGGGAAAGGTTGAAAAAGCAATATTAATTCATTAACGCACGCGTGAAGAGTGCGACTCCATATTGCAGCTCAGTTCATATTCCGTTCTCTTCAATACCAACGTGCGTTTTTTAAACAATTCATATTTAATAAGTAGAGACTTGAAAAATTCGCTTTATTTTTGTGAAATTCGAGTTATTTTTCAGAAAAAAAAGGTCGTATTTTGCACGAAAGGTACAGCTTTTTTATAATAATAATAAAAAAGAATGAAAGTACGACGTTTTCGACATGACAATAATAATAAATTGATGATTTGTATAGCGCCGTTTTAGTGAAAATAGGGCGCTGTACAAATATTACTTGCTATGGTTTATCTCATTATGTACAAAAAGATACAGAAACATAACTTACGATAGAAAAAAAAATAATAAAAATAATCCGTTCTTACTTTAAAATACCAGAATATCACGTGAAAAATACGAATTTCGCGGTTAATTATCCGAAATTTGAGGAATTTCTCGTTAAAATTCACGTTATCGCAAAAGAGAAATTTTCAGGTCTCTATTAATTAGTGTAATTTGCTTCGACTTACATCGACTATTATATCGACAAAACGCACGGGGGTGCGTTTGGGGGAAAAGGGGGTGGTTGTAATTGTTGACCCCACATATCTCGCGTTTGAATCAGATGTATTACTGACGAAACGTCAATTGAAAATAATGAGGAGACGTTAATCAAAAAAGATCCTGTCGATATAATAGAAAAAGAAAATATCGATAAGGCAGATTGATAACTACACATATAAGCACGTATTTTGTTGTTAATTTTTTTTTAAACCAAAACTAAGAACCTAAAACAAATTTTATACATAATACAATATATTAATTAGACATAAAACAGGTTCTTACTTTGGGTTTTTTTCGTGAATAAAAAAAAACTTAACCTAAAAGCCATACAAAAACTTGAAACTTTGCCAAGCTTTAAATTAATTAAAAAGCGTGATTTTGCTTCTCCAGTGACTGAAATAGTTTTTCCTCGTTGTAATTAAACTAATAAAAAGTGTTTTTTTTATTAATCTTGTACGAATGAAGAAATACGTGCTTATATGCATATTTAATGGCAGATTTATTTTACGAATGATACGAAGGTGTTTGCTATTCATTTCAGTATAAAAAAAAACATTAAAAATGTCTAATTAAACTAATTTGAATGAGAAAGAAGTCATACAATAGTAGATCTTAGAGAGGGCCCTTTACATCTCTTAACTTTAAATGGAAATGCTAAAATTAATCAAGACATTCATAGATACACCCCGCGGGAAATTGCGAAGATTTTAGGCTTCCAAAAAGCAATTTGTTGGGAACCCAAAATAACATTTATAAAGGCAGAACGGAGAATAAATAATAATTAGGGACGGCGAAATGCCCGTTCATTTTTCTTTTAGCAAGCCCCAAGAACCATGTTCTAATTCGAGTCGAAGAAGTACGAAAACAAATCACATATACGATATCTCCAAACTAGTAGAGTCAGAGCAATGTAGACCGCAACGGCACATTGACATTGACGAAAACAATTTCACGGTAAGGCACACGTCTGCGCCTTTGTGGTAGGTACCCGATACCTACGTGCTACCTTTACCGAACCAAAATACAAGCGAGTCCACAGTCCATTCTACCGCGGTATGGAAACACGTCACCAGAGGAACGTGCAAGGAATACGGAGGGCGAAGAATGAGCGGAAACTAATGATACTGTTGTTTGATTGTCAATTTTAACACGTTGTTAACATATCGCTAAACACCAAATGCAATAGCGCTATCGGGGATGTCAATCTAATGTAGTGAAGGAGAGCGCTCAAAGGTGATCGCTTAAAAAACCAGCAAAAGCGTTCTGTCTGCCCGGAGTCAATGGAACTGTGGTATCCTCAATGTAGATGGATGTGAGTTGTTAGTTTGAAAGTAGTGTGGAAAGGGAAGGAAAGGGGAAGGTTGGTAAGAGCATGGCAATTCAGATCCAGTCACTTAATGTAGCCGCGCTATTTTAACCCTTAATTACACGCGCCGCGGCACTGTGTACCGCTGTTTTCACGTTTGAAATAGCGCGGTAAATGCAAGCCGAATCACCAGTGGCGCCATGAATATTCGTAGCTCACTATTTGTACCACGGACGGCACGCGCCACGGGTTATAAACTATCAACTAGCAGTCTGTCATCGAGTGTCAAAGTGGCAAGATCCCAAATGCGGTACTCAGAACCATAAGTTCTCTACCATAATAATCAATGAATAGTGAACAATTTATACTCGAGTAGGTATTGTGTGTTTACTTTTTCTGAAGCTCATTTGGTGCCACTAACACTACTTGTTTTGTGAATTTTGAAAATATTAATACTTTACATTGTTACATGGAAATTTATTTTGTATTGGTCATGCATTTTTGATTTATAGCTATCATATTTAATTAAAGAAAAACGGCATGATGGTTAGTTAGTTAGTTATACTCAATTAAACGGTGATTTGATGCGCCGAATGTATTCTTGTAGTTTATATGCTATTAACCCCATTCAATTTGTGTTTCGAAAACTAAGCAGTGAGAAATGGTCAATAATAAAAAAAATTGCGGTACGAAGAGCCGCAGCCCGTGTACTAACGTCATTCCCAAGGGGGTGTGTAGCTAAGGGTTAAGCAACGTTTTAATTCTGAATAGTGGTCTTTCACAATGGTTGTTATGGTAGGTATCTTTAATTTCGGAGATGACTTTTATTTATTATTCTAGTAAAATTTGAAAATACATGCATTTTAAAACGTCCCTCTTTCTCTTCTTCTTCCACAATCTACGTCTCACGAAATATGGCACCTAAGGAGTACTGTAGGTGTAATATTAAGAATAAGCAAGAACGTATGTAATATGTTAAAAATGTATAAATAGAATATAAACGGAGCACTATGGGAATACCACTGAATGGAGTTACTTAATCTTTTTTTATATTTATATTTTAAGTTTATTTATAGTAAAGCGCACTAGAAGTTAAATAACACAAAACTGCGCTATATAAATGCTTTGTTATTATTATTATTCAACTGCCCACTGACTCCAGGGAGTTTGGACTATTTTGTGGTCCTATTTTCTCCACATAAAGAGAAGAAAAAACATTTTGCAGACGAGACCTTATTTAACTTGTGTAAATATATTCTATCGGGTTATGAGAAAACCTTGAAGCTATCGAAGAAAAAGTAACATTAAAAAATGGATAAAAGGAGTCGTTGGCAATAAACAATTCGAATAAATAACGGAAAAAGTTTGTCAATGTCAAGGCAGCCAAATACTGGCATAAATTCGGCTTATTTTACAACCACGCAATTATTGACACACTTTCCTGCATGATGACTCACAATCCAGTATCGAGACAAGTCAGAAAATCAAATTTTAAGATTCGCGCCATCGCAGTACATTATAAATCATAGATCCGTTTACCACGCCTCCGAGAGAATAAAAAAATATCGATAATCGAAACCAAACGATCGAGAATAATTCAGCGTTGCCATCTGCCGAATGCCAAATCAATCGATTGTTTTCGCAAGAAAGTCTTCGCGATAAGGCCGAACTACAAAAACAAAGGTCGTTCTATGCAAAAATGAAACCAATAATGTGTGTTTAGATTAGCCAAGCAAAATGTGGACTTCAGTAAGGGTCTGACATCAGAGTGGGTACAGAAATCAGATTCACAAATTCCCTTATAAATTATATATTTTTTTGTTTTTAAGTATAAAGTACAAAGGCTTAGCTTATAAGCATATAGATGTATGGTTTATTCAATTTCTTAGTTTAGGTTATCCAGAGCAGTCCTTCATTTTACTGAGGAATTTTTACTTCGGCATGATGTTGAAATTACTTAAGATTCTAAGGCAGAGAGGACGGACCGGAGACAACTCGGTCTGAAACACACTCCTTGCTTCATTCACATTCATACATACTCCTCTGTTATTCCGACTATCGACATGGCCCAGCGCAACTATTCGTGCCATGTCTTCCTCGGGCGTCCCGGGGTTCTTCTTCCATTCACATTCACGTCATACATTCTTCTTACACTCCTTTCTTCGTTCATCCGCTCTACATGCCTGTATCGGACGTAACGCCTCCCGGAATATCTGAAGCTGCACACTTATTATTAAATTATCGTTGTCTGTTAATATATGTAACGGGCGGTCTGGCGAGCTTGTTCGCTCCAGACCGCTCAAACTGAAATGACTGAATAAAAGCGTTGGAGAGGGACAGTTGGTGGGAGGGAGACCGACTTGTCGGGCATCTACACGGCACCGGCGGTCCGCGCTTGGTGGACCGCATAAATAGCCTGCAAACGCCAGTTTGCGGCAGTTAGCATTTGATCGCCAGCCTGACAAGTACTCCTCCCTGCCCGCCGCCCGCTCTGACTTCTGAACCACTCGCCTTGTTTCACTCTGACCACTGCTTACCTCCATCGGACAACTTCCTTTGACTTCTCACCTTTGGATACCCGAATCTACAAAAGTCGACATTGTTTCCCTTTTGCAAGGAACAATATTTGGAAATCCAGAGCGAGCCCGACGCCCGAGACATCACGGATACGATAACGACTTGACCAGCACCTACATGTTTACAGTCTTGTAACGACAATGGTCGCTTACAAGTGGTCCTTCTAGCCGGATCTAGTCACATAATGATCCCCAACACACAGATCTGCCCATCAGCCGCTACCCAGGTGATCTAACAAGATGTCACCGGCCGTTACCCAGAAGTGTACGGCCCCACAGGCACCCCACAAGGCTCCACACAAGGCGCCCCACAAGGCTCCACACAAGGCGCCCCACAAGGCTTCACACAAGGCGCAGAGTACCGGCTTCCAGCATCCCACTTCGCGATGCACGGCCAAACGACCCCTCTGCAGCCCTGTCAACCGCAGCCCACAAACGTCAACGCGACATTCCCGGGTCAAACTACGACGGATGACTCGGCGCGTCGAACCCAAAATTGGGCGAACAACAGAGCGGACCCGCTCTCCCAGATTGCTGCATTACTGATGGAAGCATTCCGCACATTACAAAATGGCGGAACACAGTGGCCGCAGTCCGAAATACCCGGCCCGGCACGACCCGCAGCGCTCGACACGTCATTCGCCGGCGGAGCTACATCGGACCTCGCTTCCCACGGCCACAAGCGAAATGACGATAGCCGCCACCACGCTGTAGGGCCCGGTCTTGCGCCCCCTGCCCCCGCAGCGCCCGGTGCATTACATGGCAGCCCAGCCGCTTACAACCTCACTCCCCGAGGGCTCGAACGGAATGACGCGAGTTACAATTCTGTAGCGCTCGGCGCTACAGTCTCTGGCCCCGCACCCCTCGGCCCGGCACGACCCACAGCACCCGACACGTCATACGCCGGCGGAGCTACATCGGATCTCGCTTCCCACGGCCACGAGCGAAATAACGATAGCCGCCACCACGCTGTAGGGCCCGGTCTTGCGCCCCCTGCCCCCGCAGCGCCCGGTGCATTACATGGCAGCCCAGCTGCTTTCAACCTCACTGCCCGCGGGCTCGAACGGAATGACTATAGTTACAATTCTGTAGCGCTCGGCGCTACAGTCTCTGGCCCCGCACCCCTCGGCCCGGCACCCCTCGGCCCGGCACCCCTCGGCCCGGTTACCGCCGACCCAGCGACACACGTTCCCGAACAATCAAGTACGGCCGCCTGTTATGCAAGAGCACGAGCTGTTCCGGCAGCGGCTCTAGCCACAAATACCGACACGACACGGAGCACAGTAGCCTCTGCGGACGAGTACCTCATATCCATGAGGGAGGATTCCAAGAAAGAAATAATCCGTCGGATGCGAGAAGAGTTGCAAGAAATAAGAATACGAAACAGGCAGATCGAGCAACTGATCGCCGCGTCTGGGCTCCCTTTGCTGTTGAGCACTGACACAAACCCTGGAGTGTGCAGCTTGGCATTGCCCGACCCCGAAGTGTCTGGCTCTGCACACGGCCCTGCTATAGGCGGGCCCTACCGAATCGACAATCACTGCTGCCCTGAAGTCTGCAGCTGCGCATTGCCCGACCCCGAAGTGTCTGGCTCTGCTGACGGCCCTGCTATAGGCGGGCCCCATCTCAACAACAATCACTGCTGCCCTGAAGTCTGCAGCCTCGCACAGCCCGACCCCGAAGTGTCTGGCTCTGCACACGGCCCTGCTATAGGCGAGCCCCATCCACTCGACAACGACGGCTGCCCTGAAGTGTGCAGCTGCGCATTGCCCGACCCCGAAGTGTCTGGCTCTGCTCACGGCCCTGCTATAGGCGGGCCCCATCTACCCAACAATCACGGCTGCCCTGAAGTGTGCAGCTGCGCATTGCCCGACCCCGAAGTGTCTGGCTCTGCTCACGGCCCTGCTATAGGCGGGCCCCATCTACATGACAACGACTGCTGCCCTGAAGTGCGCAGCCTCGCACAGCCCGACCCCGAAGTGTCTGGCTCTGCTCACGGCCCTGCTATAGGCGAGCCCCATCTACATGACGATGACTGCTGCCCTGAAGTGCGCAGCCTCGCACAGCCCGACCCCGAAGTGTCTGGCTCTGCTCACGGCCCTGCTATAGGCGAGCCCCATCTACATGACGATGACTGCTGCCCTGAAGTGCGCAGCCTCGCACAGCCCGACCCCGAAGTGTCTGGCTCTGCTCACGGCCCTGCTATAGGCGAGCCCCATCTACATGACAACGACTGCTGCCCTGAGGTGTGCAGCTGCGCATTGCCCGACGCCGAGATGTCTGGCTCCGCTGCACATGGCCCTGCTATAGGCGGGCCCCATCTCCACAACAATCACTGCTGCCCTGAAGTGTGCAGCTGCGCATTGCCCGACCCCGAAGTGTCTGGCTCTGCTCACGGCCCTGCTATAGGCGGGCCCCATCTACACAACAATGACTGCTGCCCTGAAGTGTGCAGCTGCGCATTGCCCGACCCCGAAGTGTCTGGCTCTGCTCACGGCCCTGCTATAGGCGGGCCCCGTCACAACAACTGCTGCCCGGAGGTGCGCAGCCTCGCACCGCCCGATCCCGAAGTATCCGGCGCTGCTCACGGCCCTGGTATGTTGCCCATGGACTCGCCATTGATGGCCGCCGCTCAATGGAGCGCGGCACCGCACCGCCAGGCCCCGCTGCTCCTGGCCCCGGCTCGATCTATGCCGGTCACGCTTCCGCAAGCCGCCGCTCATTGGAGCGCGGCTCCGTACCGCCAGGCCCCGCTGCTCCTGGCCCCGGCTCGATCTATGCCGGTCACGCTTACGCAAGCCGCCGCTCATTGAAGCGCGGCTCCGTACCGCCAGGCCCCGCTGCTCCTGGCCCCGGCTCGATCTATGCCGGTCACGCTTCCGCAAGCCGCTGCTCATTGGAGCGCGGCTCCGTACCGCCAGGCCCCGCTGCTCCTGGCCCCGGCCCGTCCCATGCCGGTTGCGCTGCAATAAGCCGCCGCTTAGAGGAGCGCGCACCGTACCGCCAGGCCCCGCTGCCCCTGGCCCCGGCGCTAAGCATAGCCCGGGAAAACAACAAGCTGCTAGGATGCAGCACGCCTCGCCGAACTGCGCCCCCCTTGTTACTGGGGCCCTTCGGCGGCGGCCACCTCTGCGCGAACGCAGCCCGGCGCTAAGCATAGCCCGGGAAAACGACAAGCTGCTAGGATGCAGCGCGCCTCTCCGAACTGCGGCCCCGCTGTTATCGGCGGCCCCCTTGTCGGCGGCCCATTCTGCGCGAACGCAGCCCGGCGCTACTCAGAGCCCGGGAAATGGACAAGCTGCGAGAATGCAGCGCGCCTCGCTGAACTGCGGCCCCTTTGTTCCGAGCGCCCCCCGGCGGCCGCCCACTCTGCGCGAACGCAGCCCGGCACTACCCATAGCCCGGGAAATGAAACAAGTGCTTCAACACGCGCCACAGCTCAGCGCATCCCAGCCCCAACCCTTTGACGAGGGGAGCATTCTCGCCACGACAAGATGCATGGGTAACCTCAGCGCATCCCCACCTCTGCGGATGACGCCCGGATGACTTCATCGCCGCACCGAGAGACGGCACGCCCTTCGCAGAAAAGTGTAGCCAAGCTCCACGAGGGGAGTGTATCGGACGTAACGCCTCCCGGAATATCTGAAGCTGCACACTTATTATTAAATTATCGTTGTCTGTTAATATATGTAACGGGCGGTCTGGCGAGCTTGTTCGCTCCAGACCGCTCAAACTGAAATGACTGAATAAAAGCGTTGGAGAGGGACAGTTGGTGGGAGGGAGACCGACTTGTCGGGCATCTACACGGCACCGGCGGTCCGCGCTTGGTGGACCGCATAAATAGCCTGCAAACGCCAGTTTGCGGCAGTTAGCATTTGATCGCCAGCCTGACAAGTACTCCTCCCTGCCCGCCGCCCGCTCTGACTTCTGAACCACTCGCCTTGTTTCACTCTGACCACTGCTTACCTCCATCGGACAACTGCCTTTGACTTCTCACCTTTGGATACCCGACCACAGCAGAATCTACAAAAGTCGACATTGTTTCCCTTTTGCAAGGAACAATATTTGGAAATCCAGAGCGAGCCCGACGCCCGAGACATCACGGATACGATAACGACTTGACCAGCACCTACATGTTTACAGTCTTGTAACGACAATGGTCGCTTACAATGCCCAAACCATCTAAGCGTCCCTTTCGGAATTTTACCCATTACGCTCACATCAGCCTCGCATTCTTTGTGAATTTCAACATTTTTCACGCAGTCATACATAGTTTATCACACATACGCCTCCGGCAACTCGTTTCTACAGCATTCAGTCTACTTTCGTCCTTCCTCTGCCAGTTCCATGGCTCACTTCCATACATTAAGTTTGGCATCAACACTCCATTGTGGACAGCTTGTTTCGCTTCTTCGGACAATTTTTTGTTACCATCAACCACGATAAAGGGGATTATAAAAAGTGGATGGTCTTCCCCAAAGTCTGAGTAAAAAAGGATGATGATTCACAGACAAGGAGAGAAAACATTAAGATAATACAAAATAAATAAGTAACTGACACGTTTGTAAGCAGAATCGATGCTTATTTTGTAACATCACCCTTCCTCAACCACGGTACAACACCTGCCAAGTGGGTAAGAGGCTGGGAGAGTGACAGCATTAAGAAGACCAGGTCATAGACCAGCGGAATAAGAATGGCCTTATTAGGCAGAGAGACAGAGGCAGAGTAGCTGCAAGCAGCTTTTTGTCAGCGCGTACGATACGTGTTAACGTGATTATCACTGCAGTCACAACACACACATGTACGGAGATACCTACTGCCGGCATCGGATCGAGCGCGTGCAGTTTAGAAAGCTATCGGATGTAATTAGGTGCAGAGCTCACAGATTGCGACTTAAATACAAGAATTTGGCACACAAGAAGTCAGCAATATAAACAGAGTAAAGCAGAAAAATCTCTTTCTATGTCGTTTACTAATAATTCGCGAATGGCAAGCGCTGCGCTGGCCTCGTGAAATTTACACAGATTATTCTGTAAGCAATTTCTAGGTAAATGCAACTATTTTAGCTAGCTATGTCATTTATATCATTTGATTTGAAAGGCCTGGCCATTTAACTGTTAAAAGGTCATGTTGTCCGTTACATATTTTTCAATCGTTCAAAGGTGTTGAAACTGCTAGTAGAGTTTGATGCGGAGAGACGGATTTAGATAGGAGGCGTGGTCAACCGGAAGACATCGCGGATTATCTAGTGACAAACAGCGATTCCGAACAGTTTCGCAAAGCTGCGTAGTACATGTGTATGTTTTACCTCATAGCACCAACCAGTACCTATCAAACACACATACATAATTGTTTACTCTATAATATTTGTTTTTCTCGTCTCATCGTGAGTACTTAATTATTATACCATACTCAAATTATCTGGTATACACCTTTTTTTCCCATACCCTTCTTCACATCTCTTTACACTTAATTATTATACTTTTTTCTAGATATATTATATTATCATACCATGTCAATACTAATACCCTGCTATTTTTGTTTAATGGAATTTAATTAAACTTGTTATCCTAAAACGAGATTTGTTCCTAGTTGGGCAGTCGACGCTTTCTTACATTTTGTTTTTAAATAATGTGTATTTCAAATAAATAAATATTATTATTATTATGTACCGAAATGCATAAAAAAACATTACATATATAAAATGCATCCAAGAAACCAAATCATGTTTGGCAAAAGAAAGTAGAACACAAAAGCGAACTATGAGTAAGTCGCTAGATATTATGAATTATGATGATTGATGACCTTTTAATAAACTTCTCAGAAGGCAACATAATGTCATTTCTTACCATACTTTTATGCTGAAGTGTCGTCAAGTGATAAGTAAAGCGAAGCAACTTACCTAAAACAAGATAAAAAAGTACATTAGTTTTAGGATGCAACAACACTCAAAATAGACACAGAAAAAACATGACCACAACAACCTCGGGACCATAAAAAGGAAAGATTTGGAACACAGTAGAGGGGGAAAGACCAAGCCAAAGGACCCACAACATTCGTACTAAGGTTCAAAGATATTACATTTTTTCAATTATGCTAATAATTAATAAAAATCTCTCGTTAATAAAATATTTGGACCTAGTCCCTCCGCTTATTGTTTGACCAACGATGACGGCGATTTGTCAAAGACAATCAATGACGTCGGTCAGATGAAGGTGTAAAATGAGACAACCAGACCACCTTGAGATCCGGCTCGAAGGACCGCACATTTTTGTTACTGGGACAATATTACGATTGATTTCTCTAATGAATGGCTTCTCTGTACATATAATTATAATGTCACACAGAAGGATGACGTCTTTGGGAAGCTGTACGGAGTACTGCGGAGATTCGTTGAAGGAATGGAAGGATATAATCTAGGTTTTTAAGATATCAATTTGGTAGGAAAGGGAAACACAAAAAAAGACTCGTTAGTTCTCATTAGGTAAATTTCAACCGCGTACAAAACGTTGGTCAGAAAACAAAAGCTTTACGAAATATCAACTACAAAGTTATATTTAAACATAAAACTTGTACAATTGAAATTACGGCTTGACGACGATTCCAACGGACATGACGACAAACAAATGGTACAAACGTCAATTGAGCGGATTATACAAAAACTCAACGGTAAATATTCGTTACAAAGCGAACAAAAAAAAACTCGTAATGCAACATTTTCGCGTTGCATGGCAATAAGGCACGTGCTGACTTGTCAGCCATTAGAAAAACAAAACTTTTTAAAAATATCAACATTATTCTAAAATTAATACTGATGACCTCAGACTTTAAAACTTCAGAACGCCAAACATGTGGTTAGATAGAGAAACCAAACATTATGATCACATTTCGGTTGATGCAAAAAATAATTGTTTTTAAAAAAGTCATGCCGAGAAATGTTATTTTTTTGTATGTAATGAATATGTTTATTATTTTACGGACAAGTTATTGTCCATTAACAATAAACATTAAACGAATGGAAAAAAAAACAGAAATGACAGTGAAAGGAGATGACACATACATGAATAGAGGAAAATGACAATAATATATACAAAAACATAATGACAAAAATTTACATAAGGAAGATAATGTTAAGTCTGATCAAGGTTTTGATAAAGTCCAAGAATTGAGTTTTATCAAAAGTAATACTATTATAAGAATAAACCGAAATTTTGTAATAAATTTGAGATGAATATGACGTTTCTCTATGTAGTTTTAAGTATTAGAATTATTGTTAACGATAATTAAAAAAATAAATAACAATAAAATGACTAACCTAGTGGGTAGCTAATTTACTCGGCATCGATAGAGTTTTGATGTCAGTGGTTACAACCCATTTTTGCGACGACACGAAATAAACACTGCGGCGTCTTGTATTGTTTTTTTAAGAATATTTAAAGCTGGTAGAAGAAGTCGGTGATACCCGAGGAAGAGCTGTTTTTTAAAGCAGCAAATATTAGCGCCATGATATTTGCAAACCTTTTTCAACGTAGAAATTCTAGTCCAATAGCTCGAAATCTAAACGCTTTAAATATAACCGACTAACAATCACGCAATTCCTCTGCAGTGAACAGAAAGGATGGACCACCACACACACTTGGCACACACTTCTTGCTTAAATCACATTCATAATTCGTCTCATGCATACTCTTCTCTTACACCGACATGTACCATGACCTGCCCGAAGGCCCCGGGTTACAAATAACCCGACAATAGTTGAACATCTCCTACTACCATCGCAGTAAGCGGAAGATGTTGCTGGTGTCATGAAGGAGGACTTATCCAGGCTATGAATTGAGTTCACGACGCTTGTCTCCATGTCATTCTCGGGCGTCCCCGACTTCCTTACAGTAGGCATATGTGTAAAAATTAAATATTATAAAAACTAAAGAGGTCGGTTGATACAATTCAGGTCCCCTAGTGGAACGCATCGATTAAGATTGGAACAATTTCGTTCCCGAGCACGACTGCAGATCGTCAAACAACAAGCAACGACTAAATATGCTTAATGGGGCCAGAGGTTATCCCATCTACGACCTTATCGTATAATCATCATCAGTAAGTCATCCCAATCGGAATGGGCGACGCGAAATGGCTTTCCATGCAGCCCCGCTTTCAAAGTTTAAATTAGGTCCGCATGGGCAGGGGGCAGGATGTACAGGTAACAATACCAGAATGGGGGCACTCCACTATAACTCCATTGTGCCGGTTTCATCAATGGATGACGGACGTACTTTGTGACCATCATCATCATCACCAGCATCGCGTGAATGTGAATATACATTTTATTATGTCGATGGCGGAAGAAAAGATGAGAATTTGTGACTGGCGGAATGTTATAAAAATGTTTCGTGAAGTTATTTAATTTTTTTTATGTGTATACTCCACAAGAGTCTTGACTGCTCCCTGCTACCCGGAGCCAGTGAGGACGAAGGGTATGGGGAAGGAAAGGAATGGTGAAGAAGGAGGGAAAGTACCCGGGTATTCAGATCTGGTCACCAAACACGGCTAAAGTCATTTCAGGCAACATTTCGATTCCGAAAGGCAGTAAAGATATAAAAAAAAAACAGTGTAAAATAACACCGGGAAAAAGTTTGGAATAAGATTGAGGAAAAAAGAATCAATAAGAATTCCAAATCAACCTAACAGCAAGCCAAACACAGCATACACTCATTCAGCCATAACGTGTAAAAGGTAAACGCTTAGATAATTCAGAAGCCTTGGAAATTAAGAAATCCCTTAATAATAATGAGTCTATCTTACACCCCTATTTTAAATATTTTCAGTTTTTAGTTTCCATTCCCCCTCCCTCAATTTCTATCTCTTCCCCCACTCTTTACTAATCCCTAGTCACGCCCCCACCCCCAGTGTGACATCTATTATGTGTGTTCTGCCATAATTTTGTAATATTGTTTACATATTTTGCCCTGACGATGGAACGATAAAATAAATGTGGTTAAAACAATGTTTGATTGTTTCATTTGATCAAAATAATTTTGTTTAACTTATTAATAACCATTACTATTAATTTAATTTTTAAAAAGGTTCTGCTAGGTAATTATTAGTACGCGTGACAACTGTTTCGCCTTCCGAAGGCCTTATCAAATTGTTCATAATATCAAAGCGTTTGATATTCCTTCGAAAGGCAAACAGCTGTCACGCGTAATAATAAATACCTTGCAGAACCTTTTTTTATAAACAAACTGTTAAAGTAAATAATAACAAACATCAACTCAAAACGATTTTTTTTTCATGTTTCATTACGAGATTTGTTAATATTATCTTTTTCAATGATTAAATATTACAATGAGGTTTACACCAGAGCCTTAACAAATTATTCCAATAAATTGAATAAATAATAACAGTTATTATTAAATCATTAAAAACTTTAAAATAAAACGGAGTTCTACAAAATAATCTTAAGCAGAGTAAATAAAATAATTCATAATTAATAAATTATAAATCTCCTGTACTAAGTAAAAGTGAGTAATAAAAACTACCTAACTTATCCTTTGTCTCTAGGCGAATGCAAATAAATTTTTATTTTTACGTTTACTCTCACCTGGATTATAACACTACAAAAATATAACGCATGTATACAACCCAACCTCTATACACCTATATAATATCTTAAAAATTCTTTCTTATATTTGTTATTATATTTTGTTTATTTAATTATATAACTTATGTACCTCCTACGTCTGTTCCATTGTAATTATTTTTCATCAAGATTAATTTTTTTTTTAAACACGCCATTTCCTCACAGGGAATTGACCGTCACACAGTTCTGTCTTGGCACAAATTGCTGCTCTTTTTTTTATTATATGAATACCGCACAAGAGTCCCAAACTGCTCCCAACCGTCTGGAGCCAGTGAGACTATGGCATTCCCAATTGGGGGATGTTGTGAGGCTGAAGGTGTTGGGGAGGGGAAGAAGAAGGGGGAGAGGAAGGTGGGGAAAAGGGGAAATACCTTGCTATTCAGATCTGGTCACCAAACACGGCTAAAAGTCATTTCAAGCAACGTTTCAATTCTGAATGGTGGTCTTTCACCAGGACGATACTGAGAGTATCTTCCACTCTGGAACGTGCGCAAATATACTATATATTATTTTTAATTAATTAATTGTGAAACAACACAAATTAATAAAATAAAAATTACTTGCGCACGCCGGGATTTGAACCCGCGACCTTCGGATTCGTAGTCGAGAGCCTTACCCCTCGACCATGGAGGCCGTCTTTCGCACTCATACAATATTGTCTCATGCATACATACATACTCGTCTCTTTTTCTGACCCTACTCAAGAATTTGATTTACTTGATGGTGCAGTGTTTTCCTCAGGCGTCCCAGAATTCTTTAACCGCCCGTCCTTTGGGTTATTATTCAAAAAGTAGGAATAAAAACATCGGTTTTGATGTAGAGTACCACTGACTAGTGACGTAACTTGTACGGGAGAGACAAAAATACCCGAACACATCCGTCAGCTTCGGCTGACCTCGAAATACTAAACGAGATGACGCAGGAACAAACTTGATGTATCTGAATGTTTTGTGGGTTTCAGGTATAGTTTTTTGTGCCTGAACGTACGGGATACGGCTTGTTGCATTCGGGCGATAATACGGCGGCCGTATCACGTACGTTCGTATGGGTAGGGGAGTTAAAACATCAAAGGTGGCAGGAGTCATAGATGTAAATCTGTTTTCGGTTTGCGTTTAACTTGATTTAAAAAAGAGGTCTTCAAATATTTACGATATCCTCTTAGTTTTATAATCAAAAGTAAAGTCGTCATCTCGCGTATGCGTGTGAGTGTGTGGTATGCGCGTTTTTGTTCTCTTTTCAAAAAACCGAGGCCCGTGACGTCATGGTTGGAAAACTGACGAAAGATACTGACTGCACCGTTGATGTTACCAAATATTATGAATGAAAATAATCACTGCTCTAATTTCCTTTAACCATTTTAAAAGACGATCCCAACAAGTACGATCCGTTTAAAAATGAAATTATTTTAGAAGCAAACAGTTGTAAACGAAAAGTACCAACTAAATTCGGAAAGAAAACATTACTTAATATATCTATATATATAAAAACGAGTGTTTGTCAGTCTGTCATCGATTTTCTCGAAAATTACTTGGCCGGTTTCGCTAAAAATATCACAGTTTGTTCTTATTAGTGCCGGGAAGGTTTAGAGAGTAGTTTGAATGAAATCCAATATGTTAAACTGTTGCTTAACGATTTAAAATTAGTATGAAAAACATTGAACCCGCCATGTTGTATTGAGGTTAGCTCATAGATATACTACTCTGGTTAACAATAGACCACATATTCAAAAGAGCAAGGCTTTTTTGGGTAGAATATTGTCAAAATAGAAAACACAAGTAGGTACCTACTTAAGAACTTTATTATTTAGATACATTTAAAAAAATTGTTTGGAATGAAATAATTTTTACAAATTGTATCTTTGTTTAGAGCTGTCAAATCAATTATGGCACCTAAACGGCAATCAAGAATTCACACTTCATAATTATATTCCAAAAAAAAAACCCGAGCAAGGCCGGGTGTACCCATCAGCTAGTATAAAATAAATACCAACTCCTATTTATCCACTAACCTTCTAATAAATATAATATCAGTAACAAATAAGAATTATATAGTAACTGGCGCAAACAAAAAGTTGTCCAAAGAAGTGAATCTAGCAGTTCACAATGGAGTGCTGATACCAACCCTGATGTATGGCAGTGAGACATGGAACTGGTAGAGGAAGGATTAAAGTAGACTGAATGCCGTAGAAATGAGATCTCTGAGGCGAATGTGTGATAAAACAATGTTTAATCATATGAAAAATGTTAAGATTCGTAAAGAATGCAAGGCTGATGTAAGCGTAATGAGTAATATTAAGAAAGGGACGCTTAGATGGTTTGGGCATGTAGAGCGAATGAACGAAGAAAGGAGTATATATGACGCGAATGTGAATGGAAGAAGCTGAGGACGCCCGAGGAAGACATGACACGATCAAGCGAATCAAATACTTGAGTCAGGCCATGTCAGAAGTCAGAATAACAGAAGAGAATGTATGAGGCGATGTATAAATGTGAATGAAGCAAGAAATATATGCCAAGGAAGAGTTGTTTGGCGGTCCGAACGTTAGTTAGATAGTAACTGCAATATCATGCAATATCCAGCTCTTTCTAATAGTGTGTTCTGTGCGTGCAAAATCTAAGCCGACTGCATACATAAGTATGTTATATTTTGTTATTCGGCCGTATATCATTACTGCATACTCTTTTGGAGACTCGGCATTATTGTTAGTAAAAACATTTTATGTAGCGGGTTTCCACTTGAGACACCTGTAGATATAAGTATGTAGACTTTTGTCGTACGACCGTATATCCTCTACGAATACACCTTAGGGGACATTTAGTTATATTATATGCAGGTAGGAACCTATAGCGTATTTGTCCTAAGATGTTATTCAGCCATACATCCTCACTGTATACTCCTTCGGGGAGTCGGCATTATTGTTAGTAAAAATATTTTGTACAGCGGATTTCCACTCAAAACGGCTGCAGATATAAGTATATCGACTTTGGTTATACGGCGGTATATCCTCTCTGCATACTTACTTTACAAATGAGGACGTACGGCAGAAATAATTCTTTGGGGGATCAACTGTCGGAGGGATCAACTGTCGAAGGGATCAACTGTCGGGAGGATCAACTGTCGGAGGGATCAACTATCGGGGAGCTCTAACTATCGGAGGGTCGAACGTCATGGTACCGGTTCCAGCAATTGGTAGCAGTTGGACCTCTTGTGCGAAATTCACATAAAAATACGTTTTTTTTAAAGGCGTCAGATCTCACCCGAAGTTCCTCCTTCATCGCCTAGACTTCAGCTGTTTTGTAAATATTAGGTATATTATATCGCAATACGGTAGTTTAGAGAAGATTAGGCGATGATTTATAGCCTTCTGAATAGTAAATTAGAAAATCGTTTCACAAAAGCAATGGAAAACGTGTATTTATCTGGAATGTTGATGCCTATCTCGAGTTGATGTTTGAATAACAATGGATCCGACAGAATAATCTAATTTTAACTTGTGTTGTTCCAAAATTAGACAAAATGATACCCATACAATTTTTCAACAAAGGAAATAAGAAGCCAGACAGCAGTCTGACTTTTCTATAGTAGACTAAAAATGAGGAAGTTGCTATCGTTTAAAAGGTTCAACACAAAGATGGCTCATAGAAAAATCACAATAAGTTTTTAAAAACACAACGGTCCAAGTGCATAGGTTTTATTTAAAAAATAAAACAATAACTTTGTTTACAGTACTTTTATTTGTTATATACTTTTGCCGACCGGGTTACGCTACTACCGTAGCTTCTTCAGGGCAGTATAATACTAAACTATGAACTTACACATGTAATGAAAATAAAACAATAACTTTGTTTACAGTACTTTTATTTGTTATATACTTTTGCCGACCGGGTTACGCTACTACCGTAGCTTCTTCAGGGCAGTATAATACTAAACTATGAACTTACACATGTAATGAAAATAAAACAATAACTTTGTTTACAGTACTTTTATTTGTTATATACTTTTGCAGACCGGATTACGCTACTACCGTAGCTTCTTCAGGGCAGTATAATACTAAACTATGAACTTACACATGTAATGAAAATAAAACAATAACTTTGTTTACAGTACTTTTATTTGTTATATACTTTTGCTGACTGGGTTTGCTACTACTGTAGCTTCTTCAGGGCAGTATAATACTAAACTATGAACTTACACATGTAATGAAAATAAAAACAATAACTTTGTTTACAGTACTTTTATTTGTTATATACTTGCGACTGGGTTACGCTACTACCGTAGCTTCTTCAGGGCAGTATAATACTAAACTATGAACTTACATGTAATGAAAATAAAACAATAACTTTGTTTATAACCACGAGAATTTTATTTAATTTTATTACGACCGACCGGTTTCGCTTAACATAAGCATCTTCAAAAATAAAACTGATCAAAAATACATAGTGTGTGTTTATATATACAAAATAAAAAAATATATATTAATACACAACACTTTATATTTTACGAAAAAGTTTTTATACATTTTTGCTTTTGTGGCCGTACTCGTATAACTTGATAAAAAAACAGGCGAGTGAAGGGCCAAGGGTAGGAGATCAGCAGGTACCTGACCGGGAAGGGTGTGTACTTTGTTTATTGGGAATAATTTAAGAATTGAACTTTTATTTACATTTATTTGATTATTTATGAGAATACTATTAGTGTTTTTGGTTTTCCTTATTTCTAACGCTTCTAAGTTATCTAGTCGAATGCCTATTCCATCTTTACTTTAACCGAACGGTGTTCAGAAATTAGTGGTATATCCGAGAGGAGATGATTCTACATCATCAGACTCCAACAAAGGCTATTTTTTGTATTTCTGAAATTGTATGTACCAAAATAACCACGTATTAGATGTTAGATAAATAAAAAACGAAATCAAATTCATAAATGTTAAAAAGGGTAAAAAAAACAATTATGATATTTTGCCTTGTTTTTTTTTTAAACAAACTGTCAAAAGCGAATATGAGAAGACATTTCAATGTGAAGAATTCCTTTCAAAGACTAAATGAGTAGCTTGGTGTTGCCTTAGTAATGACAATTTGTAGTTCCAAAATATTGCATTCACATTAATTATTATTTTTTTTTACATGAATACCGCACAAGAGTCCCAATTGCTCCCAACCGTCTGGAGCCAGTGAGACTATGGCATCCCCCAATTAATTTTGTGAGGCTGAAGGTATTGAGGAGGGGAAGAGGAAGGTATGTAAATACCTAACTATTCAGATCTGGTCACCAAACACGGCTAAAAGCCATTTCAAGCAACGTTTCAATTCTGAATGGTGGTCTTTAACCAGGGCGATACTGAGAGTATCTTCCAGTCATTCATACGTGCTCTTCTGTTATTTTGACTGGCCAGAGTCAAGTATTTGGTTTAATTGATTTTGCCGTGTCTTCCTCGGGCGTCCCTAACTTCTTCCATTCACATTCGCATCATATATTCTCCTTACACTACATGCCCAAGCCATCGAAGCGACCCTTTCTTAATCTTACTCATTACAATTACATCAGCCTTGCATTCGTTGCGAATCTCAATAATTTTCACACGGCGCACATGGTTTTAACACACATGCGTTTTACACACTCATTTCTACAGCATTCAGTCTACTTTCATCCTTCCTTTACCAGTTCCATGTCTCACCGCCATATATAGTTGGGTAATAAGTAATAAACATGGAGTAAACATTAGCGTTTGAAATATGGGCAACAACATGCGGCCAATTGGCATCATAGAGATAACACGGGCTTCAGTCGATTACAAGCTCTCGTCGGGTATCGACCTTTGGAGATCTGCATAATTTGATAACTGCAAAAGGCCTACGAGACCGCACAATAGGGCGGAGTGGATTTTTTTCGAAATTCACCTATGCGATATTATCAATCGATGCCTTGGTAGTACATTGTACACAAAATATAATATTTCTTCATGCTAAGGTGGCGCACGGACTCAACTTTTACAAAAAAATGATTTTTTTCCGAAATTGCAAATAAACAGGCACCTCGATTTGTTCAGTTTAACGTTGCAAATACATTTGATATTCACCTATCTAATTCCCTCCTTCTTCCACCCGATATTTGACTCTATCTAGCGTTTCCACAGATGAAGTCAATTGTGACCCGTTGGTTAAATGGCTAAAACAAGAAAGGATTATTCTGAGCTCGATGACCAAGAAAAATAAAAAAATCATTGCGATCATTTATCATATCCTTGTGTCCTTCAAAACATTAAAAAAAATTGCATCTACGGAGAAGACTTTATTAGGTCCCTTTCCTGATTCAGTTTCAGAAAAACGACAATAAAAATTCTTTCTTTCACTGTTTTCACATTTGGTGACTGTCAAATACATCTGTCAATCATAGACAAAATAGTGCGCTTAACAGAATAAAAAAAAATCTAATTTCTATTGCAGAAAAAGGAACATATTTTTCATTTCTATTTCAGAAAAAGTAACATTTTAATTTCTATTGCAGAAAAATTTATATATTTTTTTGCTGCAAATAGTACGTTTCGTAAAAAAAATGTTTTTTTAAGATGTAAAAATAAAAGGATTTTATCAATTTACCGTGAAAATAATAATGCGAGTCGATTACTTAGCCTCGAATTACCCTGACTGCACATATAACTCAATTACGACCAGTTTGGAAATAGGCAGTTTTGCATTACAGCCCTATAATTTTGTTTTTTTTTTAAGTAACTACGAGTATACTCTTATCTCCGCAAACATATTTTATAGATACTAAAAGTGCATCATTGCAGTTTAGAGTCGAATTGCAACATTTAATAGATGCATAAAATAAGGCGCGTTATCAACATTGCATATTATTACCGCGATTCGCGAATGATGGATTCTCAGAATTATTACTTTTCGAAGTATCATAGCGTTAGCGTTATGCATAGCGTTATAGGCGTACTGATGATAAGTTTATACGTGACCTCTCCCTCTATCTCAAAAAGGATTCATGTAACAGAAAGAGAGGCCATTCACAACGGAGCTCTTAGCGGAAATACTATATAGGTGTGCAAGTATTGACGTATTTTGTTAGCAGTCGGCAGATACTGTTAAATTTGCATTGATAAACTCAATTGGCACAATGGCGAAATAATATTCTGCTTAACATTGTAAAATATTCAAAGGTTTTTCCCATTTAGTTGCTAATTATCAATTACTCAGATGCGGCACGTGAAAATCATATTTCAACTGTAATATTAACAATGGGACATTTTTTGGTTGACATTATCTCTATACGGGATATCCTGAGGAAAATAATTTCCCTCAGAGCCAATGGTATTTATTTATTCAGTTACCCCCGTGCAGTGGCGGCTCGTAACTTTTGAGTGAGCTAGAGGGCTATGATTGAAAAATACGACGTTATTACCATAAAAATCTCCATACAAAAAAATTGAAAATTAGAAAAAAAAAAAATTGTCTTCAACAACATCAATAAAGTCGTATTTTCTAATCTTAGTACTCTAGCTCACTCAAAAGTCACGAGCCGCCACTCCCCCGTGAGAATTTTGCATAATCGCGTTTTAAAATTTAAAAAAAAAACGAAAGGAGAAGAAAAGTATTTTTAAAAGTGTGGATAAAGAGAATAGCAAAGTAAAAAGTAAAGTTGGACATGGATTAATCTTACCCCATGAACCCTGGAACCCCTGCTAAGTCCCCACATTATATTAAATATTTTCTAGAGCTTTTTTGCAAAATTTGACAACGATAAAATCAAATCCATCACTTATTTTAGGCACTTTCTGAAAACCTTAAAATGCAAACAAAATAATTTCGATACTATAATCACTATCAAGAATGGCCCTAAACATCAATTTGCAAATTGCTAACAAAAGCAATACCACAAATGATTTTCCGTTAATTCTATACGGGTAGTTAGGAAAATGTATAAGGTTTCAAAAGACAAAACTCCTCAAACTGTAAACTTTTAATTCTATGAAATACAGAACGAAATATCTGAAATAGGTGCAGTTGCAAACCAGCGAAAGCAATTTTTGAAAGTTTTACCTACAATTCCAGTATGTATTTCAGATAGAATTTAAAAGATTACAGTTTGTGGATTAATATCTTTTGAAACGTTACACATTTTCCTAATTACCCGTATAAAATCGACAGATAAATCGTTAGTAGTATTTCTTGAATTAGCAGCGTGCAAAGTGAAATCCCTTTATGTGTTCCACTAAAAAATAACGCCGCGCGCCGTTTGGACGAACTAAAGTCGATTGGGACAGGTTTTATACAGGTACTTTAATGTGCACTCATGTTGCACTTTTAAACCGGCAAAATAATGTTTTCTGATGCAGTTTTTGCATGCAAACTGGTATTACAGGATTATTCTATGCAGATCGCTTTGATAAGTGCCAATTTTACTTTCAGAAGAGGGAAGATAGCGACGGATAATTATCCTTCGGTTAGCAATTATCTGATCTTCCCGATCAATGCCTCTGAAGGCGGCAAAACTCTCACCCTTGGAATACGACTACCGATCTTTCTAGATACTTTCAGTATCGCCCTTTTTTATGTGATCGAAGCAAGGAGTGTGTGCCAAATACAGATTTGCGTGGCAGTTCATACTCTCTCCCTACACCTCCGGGAAACAGAGTGGTGTTTAGTTAAGACGGCACTAATTTAAATATTTTATATAAATAAACCATTTTAGGACGTAAAGCTTTTAAATATTGAAACAAATTGTGTGTTGGCGAGTATACACACGGAATATGAAATATAAATACAATATATTTTATATTATTATAAGTTTCTTGAAGACTTTAAACTTACAATAACAATTTAATCCATTTCATATTCCGCATGTACATGCCAACAAATAATTCACCTCAGTATTTAAAAGCATTAAGTGCTAAAAGTGTTTTTTACCTCACATATTTGAATTAGCGCCATTTGTGAGCGCGTATCACGTCTCGTTTACCATAAGTAAAGATTTGAAAGGAATTAAATTCTGCAAGTTTTGCTGAAATATACATATTCGCTCAGGTTATATTGTATCGTTGTTAATTACATTGCTATTATCACTTGACATTGCAAACATCAAATCCGTTTAACAGCGGTGATATTGGTTCACAATGTTCACATTACAAATACGACTATTTAGATAACATAATAATAATAATAATATTAATTTGAAACACATGTTATTTAACAAAAAAATATTTAAGAAGGCTTTGTTTGCTCAACTAGGAACAAATCCCGCATTAGGACAGTCAAATTGACAAGGTTAGTTCATATTAATGTACAAATACATGAAAGAATATGACAGAATCCACAAGCATTTTTTAGTTTAGTGTAGAGTAATAATGAATTACATATGAAGGTTTTATTTAATTGTACATATCCATTAATCAGCACATGTTCGTTTTTGACCCTCCCTAAATGGAGAAGCCAAACATTGATCAGTTTACGCAGGACGTTTGTACTTTTCATTTTCCATATATCGGGTATGATGTTGAACAATTTTGGCCCTAAGTATGAAAATTGTCTTTGAGCAAGGGATGTCATGGTTTTTGTTGAAACTATTGGATTACTTCTTGATTATGTAGTATCGTGATAGTGGTCGACAGGGAAGTGGTGACGTTGTTTATGTGTGTGTAATACAATTTTCCTGATATACAGTTGTCTGACATCAAGAACTTGCATTTCTTTGAATAATTCATCACTGGGATACCTGAAGAGTTTTTTAAGGATGACTCTTATTAGTGACATCTGTGTTTTGCCAGGGCCCAAAATTGTTTTGGCACAACCGCCCCATCCTAAGGATGCATATTCAAGTATAGAATTACACACGGCATAATATGTTGATTTTAAATCTCCTACAGATAGAATATTTCCAATAGTCATGAAAAGGTGAGTAAGTTTTCTGACTTTTGTTGCAGTTGAGTTAATGTGTTCTTCCCATCTCAGAAATTTATCAATGGTGATTCCTAAATATTTTAAACTATCCACGCATTCTAATTTATTGCAAGTACATGTATTTGTTTCATTGAAAAGGTGAGTAGTAATGTTTTAGCATTTATTTGGGTTGTCCCGCTTGCGTTTCACTTAAACGTATAGATTTGGTTTTATCCGTATTGAGAGTAAGAAGGTTATTGTCTAGCCATTGAATAACCTTGTTTATACCAATTTCTGCTTTACTATGAACTTCGTTCCAGCCTTCATAAAGCAATACTGTATCATCGGCAAAAGTGATGATGTGATCGGCAAGGTTACTATTACATAGGTCATTAATGTAAATATTAAACAAAATAGGCCCTAAAGTACTTCCTCGTGGTACACCAAATACAATATTGGCAAGATCGCTTAGAGATCATTGATATTAACTCTTTGGCTTCTGCTTTCTAAGTAACCACCCAGCCATTTAAACAGTTGCCACCTGTATACCAATTAGCTGTAGTTTTCTCAAAATAATTTTGTGCGAGATAGTGTGAAAAGCTTTAGCTAAATCTAGGAAGATCGCGATGCATTTAATTCCTCCGTCGATATTATTGGAGACGGTTTTCGTTAGTTTAGCAATAGCATTTTCGGTACCTAATCCTGGTCGGAAGACATATTGTCTCTTTGAAAGGATGTTATTACGTTCAAGGTAAAGGGTGAAACGGTTCGTAATAATTTTTTCAATAATTTTTAAACCGAATTTAGCAGAGATATTGGGGGGTAATTTTGAATATGCGACTTTTTTATGAATCAATGTAATAATTGAGTGTTTTAAATGATTAGGGAATATTTCCGATTCGAAGCTTAGATTAGAAATGAACGCGATCAGAGGTGCTATGAATGATTTTATTACTATAAGCAGATTTGTTGTGACTTTATCTGGTCCACAAGCATTCGATGTCTTTAGGTCGTCAATTATTTTTAAGACTTCGTTTGTCGTTGTTTGGATATTGTCTATTTTGTGCTCGAGATTAGAGCTGATTAACTTGGCGAGATCGGTTTCAGTTTTATTACATTTTAAGAGTTTTTTTTTGCAAGTTTGGCTCCCTCTGATGTGTAATACTATTAGCATAATTCGCCATATTTTTGGAGTCTATATTATTGATGTTCAATATTTTGATTTCTGAAGACTTACTGTTTTTTGTTTTACTAATATTAAGAAATGCTAATTATTTTCGTAAACGAAGTTTTTATAATAATTTTTCTTCGTAGATTTAATTACATTTTTACATAAGTTCCTGTATTTTTCGTAATGAGCTAAAATATTATTTGGACATCTTTTAATGAAATTGGTTCCTTCTGTGGATAGATTTAACAGATTTAATATAATATGGTAGATTACCTACCGTCGGGCTTATCATGTAATTTAACCCAGCCTCCGTGACCTTTGATAAATTTATTCAAAGAGCTACGGTTTAAATTAAGTCTGAAACGAAATATAGCACACATGGCGATTAGCGTAATCTGCTTAGCTTGTTATTGTAACCGCAGCGAGATGATAACAAAGATTAATGTCAGACGTCTCAGCAGCTCACACGATCGTCAGTTTATAATAAACCTTGTTACTGTTAATTAAAAGGGATATAATGATGAATGAATAATATAATATTAATAGAGGAAAATGTGGTATCTTGGCCCCCTGGTGACTATTTGGCCCCCCAGCTATTTTCGTACTTTTAATAAAGCCATCTAGGAATTCTTAGGTAAATTAGGTACTATTGTGAAGCGCATTGCACCAGAGCAAGTTTGGGCCGGTCTGCGCACATATTGCGACAGTATCGGCACAATCTGTCAATCATGCACGAAACGAAAGTATTTCACTAGAACAAAAAAAAAACATTTCTACGGAATTGATCTCATCTACTGATAAAGTAACGTGGCATGGGAGTAAGCAAGGTTGCACAATTTAAAATATTGAAAATTGTAATTACAATTTTAAAAAAAAACTTGTTCGTTGATATTTTGTGAAAAAGATAAATAAATTCTTATACTAAAAATTGTATTCTATTTTCAGACAAGAAGACTGCTTGATAATATTATAAGGGTTATCATCTAAAATATTTGTATTTGTATGACCAAAAATAGTTTTCTTTTGATTTCAGAAGGGGATTAAATTGCTACCCTCACTTAAAAAAAAGGATAATATCAATTTTCATATTTTCTCCACTATACGGCCCCTTTCAGCCGGGGTCCCTCAAGGCAGTCAGCTATCTCCATCATTATATAATATCTACTCTAGCGACATTCCGAAACCGATAAATAGTAACATTAAAATCACTCAATTTGCGGACGACACTAATATCATTTCTAGTTCTACTCAAGAGGCCACTGCTACAAGCCGCGTACAAAAGCAAACCATTCTCACTGAAGAATGGTGCAAAAAATGGAGAATATCAATTAACCCTACTAAAAGTGCCGCAACAGTCTTCTCAAGGTCAACGCCGAGACGGCCTCCAAATATTAAACTGTTTGGAGAAAAAGTTCCTTGGGAAAAATCAATCAAATATCTCGGTGTAATACTAGATTCAAAGTTAACTTGGAAAAAACACATAACCGAAAAAGTAAAATCAGCTAGTAAATACTTGTCTGCACTCTACCCGATGATGGGCAAAAAAAGTCGTTTATCAACGGACAACAAATTACTTTTATACAAAACAACCATCAGGCCTTGTTTCACTTATGCATGCCCCATTTGGGGGTATGCTGCCGCCACTAGCATAAAAAAATTGCAAACCTTTCAAAATAAAGTCATCAGACTTGCGCTATCAGCGCCAAAATGGTGTAGAGTTTCTACTATCCATAATGATTCCAACATTCCGTTGATAAAAGACTTTATTGTCACCCAGGCAACTAAGTTCTACGGTGGCCTAGCAGGCCACCCTAATCCTACAATAAATTCTCTCGCTAAATATAGCGAGAATGAAAATTTTAAGTATAAAAAACCTAAAAGTGTCCTCCGTAAGGAGTGAATCCCCTGCCCACATTTGCAGCGTATAGTTTTATAAGTTTCAAAATTCCAACAAACCCAAAAATTAAACTCACGTAAAGCTTCAATAGAAAATCTTTTTATAATTATGTTAGAGTCAGTAAACTCATGTTTAGGAACTCTGTGAACAAAGTAAAGTCAAAGTCAAAGTCAAAATAAATCATGTTTTAGTTTTGTCAACAATCCTTTTTCTGCATTCCAAGTTTCGGCAAACGAAAGCTAAATAATTTAATTTCTTTATAAACCATATTTCAGACCATTTTGTATAAGAAAAACAAACCGGGGGGCCATAATACCACCCCTTTCCCTACTATAATTACTCTAGTCGGCTTGTTGAAGAATGTCGTCAATAAGGGTCGGTACTTTTGTTGCTTTTTAAGCTCGGCTTGAGACATATTTACGTTGTCAAGTTCGTATACTGAAATACGGGAAATAAGGGAGTCCGATAATGCTTGCTGCTTGTAACATTCCCCCTGGTTTGACAATATAATGACAACATCAAAGGAATTGAATAATACATTGCAAAATATAATGATTTTAATCATTTAGCACAATTCAGGTCACTTAGGACAAAACTGGGTCGACAGAATGTCGTTTCATAAATAATAATGCCACGTGTAACTGAGTAATAGGATATAATTTAATAAAACACGGTGACCATGAAGGAAAAGAGGGGACTCGATAAATATATTTTTTAATGTGAAGAGTCCACAACTGTCCGGAGTCAGTGGGACTAAGGTATCCTAAATAGGGATGTTGTGAGGTTGAAGGGAGTGGGAAAGGGAATGATAAGGATCGGTAAGTCGGTAAGTCCGGCTATTAAGATCTGGTCACTAAACACGAGTAAAGTCTAAATGTCTTCCTGCAAAAATGTATTAAAATATATGGAAACGATGGAGTTACTTGAACCTACATCTTCGACTCGAAAAGCAAAAAAAAATACATGTATTCGTATATATATTTTAACATTCATCAAAGTTTTACATTACTAACGTGAAATGGAATCTGTTTACGGCCGAAAAAAATCTCGAGCAAGGCGGGGTACACGTCAGCTAGTTTTGTAATACGAGTGCATGAAGTTCAAATTTAAAACACCGCAATGAACTAATATCATCCTTTAATCTCATTAACCGATCATCCTCATAGCTAGTAAAGTCATCTCCGCGTTGTTGGGTTGCCACAAATCCGACATTTGCGATAAAACTAAATGCTAAAAGTGTTGACGTATAAACTTTCACGATTCCGCTAGAGCAGAGTTTCTCAAACGGCTTTGAAAAACCGACCCCCTTTTAAAGGTATTTTTTCTGAGCGCCCCCTATACCGGAAAACTGTGACTTTTTCAAACTTGGAACTGACATTTTAATAAAAGAATTAAAAATTAATTTGCAATCACTACTTTATATAATATATACGCATCAACATGCTTCGAAAGGGAAGCTATCCTCATCAGGACATACAGAATACTAAATAATAATAATGTCAAGTACAGACAAATGATAAACGTAGAACACAATAATATAAGAATAGACAAATTTAAATAAATAATAAATAAAAAAAATGATTAAAGTTGGTAAGTAATTACACAGAAATGTTAATAAAGAATTATTATAAATAACAAATTTATATTAGAAAGTAAAAAAAAAATATATATATATTTATTATTAATATGAAAATAAATTCAAGAGATAGTTATTTTTAATTTTATTTAATTGACTACTTAAACGTTACAATATTTTTACATCACCCCAATCAGGAGCACTACTGACCCGGTGGGGGGTTGAAGTTTAATCAACCTGTATGCGTAGAAACCTAAAGCAAATATAGGAACGTAGAAGACAGGGACCAAGGAATGGACTTGACAAGGTTATTCTTTATTTGCAGTTAGAGCTGAAATTACATATTTATTAAATTGAACTTCCCGCAAAGAGCTTTTATTAAAATCGGTTATATTGAAAATGCATCCGTGGTAGCACATTTTTTTTTAAATGTGAATACCGCACAAGAGTCCTAACTGTGCGGAGCTAGCGGGACTATGGCATCCCTAAGGTATGTTATGAGGTTGCAGGGAAGGAGATGGGAAAAGCTTGGCTATTTAGATCTGGTAACTAAACACGACTAAAGCCATTTTAAGCAACGTTTCAATTCTGAATGGTGGTCGGCCTGTCACCAGGGCGATAGATTTATTTATTTATGCATTTCTATTTATTTACAATCATTGTTATGATATAAGGAATATTTTATTATATAGAATGATGTGTACGTACTGTAAAATATTTATATATAATAGTGTTTCGTGAACGCCTCTGTATGAGAACCTGTACTGAGGTGTTCACGTATTTATGATATAGTCATATTACGAAATGATAATACAATTATGTTAAAGAACATAAAAAAATGTGATAAAACGAAAATATATATATATTGATAAATATAAATACGTTATGTTTGATTTGGTGTAATTAAATTACATGATGAAAAATTCTTTTATTTTTGTTTTTATCCAGATCGAAACATAAAGATATATTATTTGTTTACATGGAGTATAGATAAATACAAATTCTAATCAAATGCCTGTACCACCGTAACATATGCTTTTCCTTTCTTAAAATCGAGCAAGAAAATAAGTAAATAACATATCCAATAATATTTGTTTTTCAATATTGTGTGCTCTGCGGGCGGAACCGTGTATAAATTTCGCTAATAAACAGTGGCTATCTCAATTGACCTGCCAGGTAAGTATGGTCCTAAATGATATTATCTGCCTGTATATAAAATTAATGAGCTGTATATTTTAACGCGGCATCACGTTCATGGGTTAAATGCATTGTACATTTAGATTGGTATTGCAGACCGATTAACGGGGAGAGGGAGGTCGGAGAGTTATTATTTATAAATTCAAAATAATGATAATATTATTGTGCAATACGATAAACATGGTGTTTTTAAAGTGAAAAATATTTATTAATATTGATTTTTCACAAAAACTACGCTATACAAATCCAAATATTATTATTATTCTTGTTGTGATGAAAGACTGAAAACCTGTTTAGTCACGTTTTTAAAAATGCAGAAAAATATTTCTCATTTCGCCGCCCGTTACAGCCCATCAATGCCTCCTATTGCCCCTTAGGCCACCACCGCCCCGCCTAGATCTCACCAGCGCCCCCAGGTCGGCGAAATCACCCACTTTGAGAATCACAGAACTACAGTCAGGATGCTAAATGTTTATACAAAAGTATCGTTAAACCGCAATCGCTGTCATTCCAGTATTCCCACGTTTACTGAAGTGTTTTTTTCTGCGCTTCCGGAAATACACATCGTAACACTCCCCTTCAAAATATTATTCAATTCCTGTGTTGGTTCTCCCGGCCTTGAACTATTATGAGATCTTTCGCCAGCGAACGAATTACAAATCGTCTGCAATGTAAATATACAAAGCATTTAAGATGGATCGATGACGTACCGCTGAAGTTATCACTGTTTAACGAGCATTGTATGAATTACCTATCACCATGACTGCTAAATGCAGTTGAAACTGTGGCAGTAAATCAGATATTAGAGTTACAGGTCCAACCTAATTAATAACCTGTATATTTTAACGAAATGCATTGTACATATAGTTTGGTATTACAGAATTTATTAACCATAAGCAGTAATAATAGATTGTCCATAGTTAGTGATAAAATAGACCATTGTAAAAAAAACATTTGTACAGCGCCCTTGAGGTGATTTTTCACAAAAACGGCGCTGTATAAATCATTCAAATATTATAATTATTAATAACTTTAAAATTTAATAAAAAAACACCAACTCTTCAAAACGCCCTGTTTGGTTGGAATCATTGAATCGATGTCACGCAACAATTCGCGGATAAAATCTTTTGCGTAATTTATCTCGTGACATTACGCACCCTTAAACGAACATTAAAAAAATAAATAAACGTTATAATTTTTTTATTTTTTATATTTTATATTTATTAATTAAACTTTTTGTTACATGGTTTTATATTACAGATTATAATTGCAGATTTTATACTACTCTTCTATGATAAGCATACGGATAGAAAAGGAGTGTACACTAATTATTAATTGTCAAGCAATATAACATATGGTATCTACATGTATATGTGTTGCAGTAGGTACATTATAGTTTGATTAAGAAAAAAATATATATATATAGTAAATGTGGTATAAAGAGACATATATTATATATCATAACTAAGATAATGTATTTTAAAATACATACAAATATATGTATTTAGAAAAAAAAATGTTTTGGAAAACAAGTAAATTTCAGAATATTTGCCAGATTAATTCAATTGGAATTATATGTATTATACATGTTTGTATTTGTGTATTTGTGTATTTGTGTATGTGTGTATATGTGTATAAACTGCCATAGTACTTTTTTATATGAATACCGCACAAGAGTCCCAACTGCTCCCAACCGTCTGGAGCCAGTGAGACTATGGCATTCCCAATTGGGAATATTGTGAGGGTGAAGGTATTGTGGAGGGGAAGGAGAAAGGGAAGAAGGAGGTGGGGAAATACCTGGCTATTCAGATCTGGTCACCAAACACGGCTAAAAGCCATTTCAATTCTGAATGGTGGTCTTTCACAAGGGCGATACTGACGGTATCTTCCACTCTGACATGTGTATAAACTGCCATAATACGGGCATGTGCTTAAAAATTAATGAATAAAGAATATTTAAACAAAAAAACCCGAACGGTGGGTGTGTATTCCAATTGGTAGGTGGTACTACAGCCACCATAATCCATCGTCCGGTCTACGAGATAGTTTTGGTTATCTCGTTCACCTGTGATATTGTATGAACTAAGAATCCTCGGTACATTCCACGATGTTTATTTTGAACACAACACGCCAGTGTAATTTTATATACAGCCTTAATAACGATATTGTTATGCGTGATGTAGTCATAAGGAACACGATACGGTTGAACAGTATCTATTACTAGGCCGTGCGATCAACAGGTAACTGTAGAGGTGCACTGTGATTAAGAACGCAATATAGTGCATTTCCTTTGACGTAATGCGTTTTGGGCGTGGTGATGTCAGAGGCTTGGAACAATGCAATGTTTATTTATTTGATTAGAATAATACAGAAAAAGTATAATGAACATAAGTATAACAAGTTAATTATTAAGCAACAACCCTTAACTGGTCTATTGGGGATTACTGCAAAGGGAAGCGTTGCATGCGTTAGGGAAAGCGGTGATTTTAGGGGGCGGTTCGACATCACAAAAGGTGTTAAGCAAAGCTGCGTTATGTCACCGTGGCTATTCAATCTATACATCTATACAATCTAAGTCATGGTGTTTGAAAGAGAGAGTACGAAAACATTGTGCAATATAGTTGTGAATGATGAATACTTGGAGCAGGTCGATAAGTTTGTATATTTGAGAGGTACGTTTACGAGAGATGGAAAGTGATTTTGAAAGAAGAGTGAATGCAGGAAACTCCATTAACGGAGGACTGAACGCGGTTGGCGCTTACAAAAAGTTGTCCAAAGAAGGGAAGCTAGCAGTTTACGATGGAGAGCTGATACCAACCCTGATGTATGGCAGTGAGACGTGGAACTGGCAGAGGAAGGATGAAAGTAGACTGAATGCCGTTAAAATGTTGATGATTTCGGTGGCGCGGCCGCTGATAAGCGTGTGAAGTCACGGTTCATAAAATGACTGTTATCCGTAAAAACATGCGTGAAAATATTCGTTACCTCCAATCGAATTGTACAGAAATTTGACTCGTGACGTCACGGGTATACGTTTTTCCCAAGTTCACTATGAAAGCTCATAACTTAGAGATATCGAAAAACTAATTTACTGTAGTTATTAAACTCTTTAAACATAATGGATACATTTTAATCACAATAAACCAAAAAATACATAAAGCATTGGGTAGGTAATCGTTCGATAAGTCCCCGCAAAGTTAACGTTTAATTTAGCGTTAGCGTAAGTTGATACAACTAAACAGAAAGTTTTAATTTAGTATTAACTTGAGTTGATACAACTAAACAGAAAGTTTTAATTTAGTATTACAACTAAACAGAAAGATTTAATTTAGTATTAACTTGAGTTGATACAACTAAACAGAATGTTTTAATTTAGTATTACAACTAAACAGAAAGTTTTAATTTAGTATTAACTTGAGTTGATACAACTAAACAGAAATTTTTAATTTAGTATTAACTTGAGTTGATACAACTAAACAGAAAGTATTAATTTAGTATTAACTTAAGTTTGTGCAACTAAACAGAAAGCAGAAGACATCGATTTAGGTCGGAAGGTGACCATAATAATTTTTCCACATATTTTATCTTAAACTTAATCTCCTTCGCTGCATTCTCGCGACATTATAACTCCTTAATCCCCAAACGCCAGTTACTTATGTTAATCATCTCAAACCTCTCTCTGACTTAGAGCGTGGTATGAATTCATTTATCATAAGTTCCATCAATCTTAATACACGACCATATCATATTAGAACAGTTAAGGATCCAGCAAAATGATAAAATGATGCCGTAAAGCAATTTATATTTCGTTTACATTATAACATTATAATAGGTTGAATAGCAGTGGGGTGCATTTGTCTATGATCAAAGGTAGGCAGTGTGTAGTTTTTCAGGTACGGGTATGAGTTGTGCATTGAATATTTCAATATCACCATGTCATTTCCATCTTCCGCTGATTGTTATGACCAACTGTATATCTTCTCTATATATAAAAATGAATGTTTGTCTGTGTGTCCTCGATTTTCTCGAAAATTACTCTACCGGTTTCACTGAAAATAGCACAGTTTGTTCTTATTAGTGCTGGGAAGGTTTAGAGAGTACTTTGAATGAAATCCAATATGCAAAACTGTTGCTATAACGTTTTAAAATTAGTATGAAAAACATTGAACCCGCCGTGTTGTACTGAGGTTAGCACATAGATATACCACTCTGGTTAGCCACAGATTACATATTCAAAAGAGGAAGATTTGTTTGGGGAGAATATTTTTAAAATTGAAAACGCAAGTAGGTATCTACTTAAGAACATTTTTTATTTAGATATATTATGAAAAAAAAATTATTTGGAATGAATTAAAATTTTAAATTAATGTATTTTTTTGTTTTGTTTCTTTGTTTAGAGAAATGAGATCGCTGTCAAATCACTTATGGCACCCAAACAACAAGCGAGAATTCACAACTCAGTAACTTTATTTAAAAAAATACCGAGCAAGGCCGCGTACACATCAGCTAGCAGTTTATATAATTTCCTCTTTTAGTAAATTTTTCCAAGGGTAGGCACAACATTTCAGCCAGTATGAACTGCACGCCACTGGTAAATAGGTACGTAACAAAAAAAAGTCGAAAAATACCATCCTGAAAATGTCTCATTATTTTTTGTGAAAAGTGAGGTTATTTTCAGCAAAAGTTCT